>CM069169.1:4011122-4033622 GCA_035221665.1 Okamejei kenojei | reverse complement strand
CTTAGAAACACACATGTATATAATCTGTGTGTGTGTGTGTGTGTGTGTGTGTGTGTGTGTGTGTGTGTGTGTGTGTGTGTGTGTGTGTGTGTGTGTGTGTGTGTGTGTTTGTGTGGGTGTGTGTGTGTTTGTGTGTGTGTGTGTGTGTGTGTGTGTGTGTGTGTGGTGTGTGTGTGTGTGTGTGTGTGTGTGTGTGTGTGTTTTTATGTATACACTAGACAGGCACGTGCCGTGAGTAATTACTCAGGGTAGGCAGTCAGCCGGCTTTAAAAAAAAATCTTAAACTGCGCACACGCAGATTGTTCTCTCCGTAAAAATAAAAATATGTAACAATTCAATTTTTCCAAGGCTTCTAAATCTCCTTCATTTTTTAATTACTGAATGGGTGGGGGACGGAGGATGAAGGCAGGTGGAGAGATGGTGGGAAAAACGGGAGCACACCGGGATGTTGAATCAGTTGTCATCTTATTGAATGACAATACTAATTCAAGGGTCCATTTGGAGGGAGAGTTCCTTTCACAGCGTGTGGGGAGTCTGTGCCAGGGGTTAAAGATGCGGGGAGGGCAGGATGTTAAGAAGGAGGGGATACAGTATTTAAAAAAATAAAGCACCAAGAAATGTACTTACCACATTATCGGTACATGAACTCCATTCTTCACTGTTAAAATAATGGCAATCCATATTTGAAAATCCCGCCAAGAAACTCGCGCTGGGCATGCGCAGTAGGCAGAATTTCAGCTGCCTTCAGCTCCGCTTGAAACGGACGGCTTGAAGCAGCGCTGACGGCACGTGGGCTGCACAGACCTTCGCGTTACAAGCGCTGCGGATGAAAGGCACGGAGAATTATGCCTACCTAGGAGATCGATCTCTTAGATAGGCATAATTCTCCCATGCCTTTACTATTTATATTTAATAATTACCATTTCATAATTTTAGTCAGGGTAGGCAGTGCCTGATACTAGACCAAGTGGGTCCCGTTGGGACCCGTTCAGCCAACGCAATATTCCACCATTCACCCATAGCCCCTAACTCGGCTTGTACTCGCTAGAATTTAGAAGGTTGAGGGGGGATCTTATAGAAACTTACAAAGTTCTTGGGGGGTTGGATTGGCTAGATGCAGGAAGATTGTTACTGATGTTGGGGAAGTCCAGGACAAGGGGTCACAGTTTAAGGATAAGGGGGAAATCTTTTAGGACCGAGATGAGAAAATCATTTTTCACACAGAGAGTGGTGAATCTGTGGAATTATCTGCCACAGAAGGTAGTTGAGGCCAGTTGGGTGTGTGAGTGTGTGGGAGTGTGTGTGCATGTGTGCTTGTGAGTGAGTGTGTGTGTGTGAGAGTGGTCTCAGTGACTGAGCTGCCAGCCCAAGAATCCATTCGGCCCACAATGTGCATACTAGCCCTCTGGAAACCAGTCCCTTTGGCCTACAACACCATGCTAGCATTCCAGGCCCCCCCCCCCCCCACTGGCCAGCAATATTGGAATTGGTGCAGAGGTGGAATATTGTGTTGGGGGACCACCCCTCCCGTGTGAAGCTGGAACCCAACGGGTCGAGACCCTTCTTCAGACTGAGAGCCTCTGTGAGATAACGGTCTGACTTTCAGTGTGAAGAAGGGTCTTTTCTCCAGCGATGCTGCCTGACCCGCTGAGTTACTCCGGCACTTTGTGGCTATCTTCAATGTAAACAGTTCCTTCCCGCTCATTTTGTCTGCCTCACTATGACTGAGTGTCACTATGGCCTGATGTGGAGTCATAGAGTCATAGAGCACAGAAACAGGCCCTTCAGCCCAACTCATCCATGCCAGCCAAATGAACCAGCCGTCCCTGATCCCATCAGCCATGTGCTTCCTGGGAACATATTGGCCCTGAACACTCCCTATCTCTCTTTTTTAAAACTTCCCATTTGACACCCTTTTACCTGCTAACAGCCTCTTCCAGTCAACCTTGAGAAAGTTCCTGTCTAATGACGTGAGGATTGGCTTTGTCCCAATTTAGGACTTTAACTTGTGGTGCATTCCTAACCTTTTCCATAGTTTTAGTTTAGTTTAGTTTAGAGACAGCACGAAAACAGGCCCTTCATCCCATCGAGACTGCGCCAACCAGCGATCTCCGCACACTAGCACTATCCTACACGCACTAGGGACAGTTGACAATTTTACCGATGCCAATTAACGTACAAACCTGCACGTGTAGGAAGGAACTGCAGATGCTGGTTTAAACCGAAAATAGACACAAAAAGCTGGGGTACCTCAACAGGACAGGCAGCATCTCTGGAGAGAGGGAATGGGTGACGTTTCGAGTTGAGACACTTCTTCAGACTAGTTAGGGATAAGGGAAATGAAAGATATAGATGATGATGTAAAGAGTAAAGAACAATGAATGAAAGATATGCAAAAATGTAACGATGATAAAGGAAACTGGCCATTGTAAGCTGTTTGTTGGGTGGAGACCGAGGACAGAAAGGTCTGTGTAGGAATGAGATGGAGAATTAAAGTGTCCAGCAACCGGGAGATCAGGTAGGTTCACGCGGGCTGAGGGAAGGTGTTCTGCAAAACGATCGCCCAGTCTGCTGCTTTGTCTCGCCGATGTATAAGAGTCCACATCTTGAACAACAGATACAGTAGATGAGGTTGGAGGAGGTGCAGGTGAACCTCTGCCTAACCTGAAAGGACTGTCTGGGTCCCTGGACAGAGTCGAAGGAGGAGGTATAGCAACAGGTGTTGCATCTTCTGCAGTTGCAGGGGAAGGTACCTGGGGAGGGGGTGGTTTGGGTGGGAAGGGATGAGTTGACCAGGGAGTTGTGGAGGTAACGGTCTCTGTGGAAGGCGGAATCGGGTGGAGATGGGAAGATCATAATCATAATCATACTTTATTAGCCAAGTATGTTTTGCAAAATACGAGGAATTTGATTTGCTACACAGTCATACAAATAAAAAGCAACAGAACACACAAAATACATTTTAACATAAACATCCACCACAGTGACTCCTCCACATTCCTCACTGTGATGGAAGGCGAAAAAAAGTTCAATCTCTTCCCTTCTCTGTTCTCCCGCGGCCGGGGGCCTCGAGCCCTCCGTTGATGGGGCGATCCTGGTCCCGTAGCCGGCGGCGTTTGGACCCTCGCGTCGGGGGATCAAGCTCCTGCATCTCCCCCACGCCGGGCGATCTGACCTCGGCTGGGGCTGGTCGAATCCTTCGGCGCCGTTTGGAGCTTCCCGACATCGGTCTCTACCCGAAACTGTGAGCTCCTCGATGGTGAAATCCGCAGGTCGCGGTTGGAGCGTCGATCCCAGGCAAGGCCCCGCGGTGGGGCTCAAAGTCAGTCCTGAACAAGGCCGCCAGCTCCATGATGTTAGGCTGCAGAGCGACCGGAGTTACGATCCGGAAAGAAAATCACATCTCTGGCAAGGTTACAGATTGAAAGAAAGTTTCCCCCTCCCCCCTCCCCCCACCCCCCACATAAAACAAACCAGACAACATTAACACAAACTTTAAAACACATTAAAAATAACAAAAAAAAGACGAAAAGACAGACAGACTGTTGGCGAGGCTGCCATCGTGCGACGCCCCCTGGTGGTATACTAATGTGGATAATGGTGGGATCCCGTTGGAGGTGGTGAAAATTTCAGAGGATTATGTGTTGTATGCGACGGCTGATGGGGTGGAAGGTAAGGATTAGCGGGACTCTGTCTCTGTTGCGACTAGGGGGAGGGGGAGCAAGGGTGGAGCTGTGGGGTACCGTGCAGACACGAGCGAGGGCCTCATCTATGATGGGAGAGGGGAACCCCCGTTCCCTAAAGAATGAGGACATCACGGATGTTCTAGTATGGAGCACCTCATCTTGGCTGCAGATGTGGCGTAGACGGAGGAACTGGGAGTAGGGGATAGAGTATAGAATATAGAATAGAATAGAATAGTTTCTTTATTGTCATTGTAACATGAACCATGTAGAACGAAATTTAAAAAATGTCAGCCGGTCAGTGCACCATTCAACATTTCTAAAAGCTAGCGATACATACAAGGAAAAATATTAAAAAAGATAAACAACTAAAATAAATATTTTTAAGTCTGTTTGTCCTTGTCCTTGTAGATCTGTACCGTCTGCCTGACGGCAACAGTTCAAACAGGGAGAGTCCGGGTGGAAATGTCCTTTATAATATTCTGGGATTTTTGATGCAGCGGGAACTGTGTAAGTCTTCCAAAAGTAGGGAGAGGACAGCCGACAATCCTCTGGGCGTTGTCAATGGCCCTCTGGAGCGCTTTCCTCTGAGCCGCTGTGCAGCTGTGTACCACACGCATACACAGTATGTTAGGATGCTCTCAATGGAGCACCGATAAAAGGACAGCAGCAGTCTCTGAGTGATGTTGTTCTTCCTGAGCACCCTCAGGAAGTGCAGTCTCTGCTGGACCTTTTTCAGCAGCACAGAAGTGTTCACGCTCCACGTCAGGTCCTCCTCAATATGGATTCCCAGGAAGCGGAAACCCGCCACCCTCTCCACACAGTCCCCTCTGATGATCAGTGGTACCATGTCCGTTTTGTTCTTCCTGAAGTGTATTATTATCTCCTTGGTCTTTAAGGTGTTGAGGAGAGGATATTTTCTCCACACCACACTGTCAGCTGTTCCGCCTCATCCCGATAGGCGTACTCATCCCCCCCGGAGATGAGTCCCACCACCGTAGTGTCATCTGCAAATTTGACAATGGTGTTGCTGTGGTGGGCGGGGGTGCAGTCATGTGTGTAGATGGTGTAGAGCAGGGGGCTCAGCACGCAGCCCTGTGGAGAGCCGGTACTGAGGCTGAGGGCCGTGGATGTGTGATGGCCCACTCTGACTCTCTGGCTGCGACCCGATAGGAAGCTATTTATCCACATGGAGGTGGAGTGTGGAAGTCCCAAGTCCCCCAGTAGAGTCTTTGCAGGAAACAGGGTGGGAAGAAGTGTAGTTGAGATAGTTGTGGGAGTCAGGGGGTTTGTAATAGGGCATCAGTCAATAGTCTATTTCCTGTGATGGAGACTGAGATCAAGAACAGGGAGGGAGGTGTCGGAGATGGTCCAAGTAAATTTAAGTGCAGGATGGAAATTGGTGGTGAAGTTGATGAAATCCAAACCTGCACTTCTTTGGAGTATGTGAGGAAAGCAGAGCATCCAGAGAAAACCCATGCACGTCATAGGGAGAATGTACAAACTCTGTACCGACCGCACCCATAGTCAGGATCGAACCTGGATCTCTGGCACTGTAAGGCACTACTGTGCCAATATGTAAAACGTAATATAATTACAGTCAGTTGTCCCTAGCTGCTCCCCCGCACTGACACTCAGCCACTTGCCCAACCTCAATTCCCAATAGATCGGGTAGATGCACAGTCTCTTGCCCAGAGCAGGGTCATGAGGTATAGGAGTTGAACTAGACCATTCAGCCCATCAAGTCTACTCCGCCATTCAATCGTGGCTAATCTATCTCTCCCTCCTAACCCCATTCTCCTGCCTTCTCCCCATAACCTCCGACACCCGTACTAATGAAGAATCTATCTCTGCCTTAAAAATATTGACTGACTTGGCCTCCACAGCCTTCTGTGGCAAAGAATTCCACAGATTCACCACCCTCTGACTAAAGACTTTTCTCCTCATCTCCTTCCTAAAAGAACGTCCTTTAATTCTAAGGCTATAACCTCTAATCATAGACTCTCCCACTAGTGGAAACATCCTCTCCACATCCACTCTATCCAAGCCTTTCACTATTCTGTATGTTTCAATGAGGTCCCCCTTCATTCTTCTAAACTCCAGCGAGTACAAGCCCAGTGCCGTCAAAAGTTAAATAGGTTAACCGACTCATTCCTGGGATCATTCCTTGTAAACCTCCTCTGGACCTTCTCCAGAGCCAACACATCCTTCCTCAGATATGGTGCCCAAAATTGTTCACAACATTCCAAATGTGGCCTTACCAGCGCCTTAAGGATTTCTGGATTCTCTCCCCATTTAGAAATTAGTTTGCGCCTTTATTCCTACAACCAAAATGCATCTCCAACTTTGCTACACTATAGTCTATCAGCCACTTCTCTGCCCTCTCCCCCAACCTGTCCAGGTCCTTCTGCAGAGTCCGTTACCTGCCCCTCCACCTATTTTTACATCATCCGCAAACTTGGCTACAAAATCTTCAATCCCCTCGTCCAAATCATTAACCATATAACCATATAACAATTACAGCACGGAAACAGGCCCTCTCGGCCCTTCCAGTCCGTGCCGACCATTTGTTTTCCCCTAGTCCCATCTACCTGCACTCAGACCATACCCCTCCATTCCCTTCACGTCCATATACCTATCCACTTTACTCTTAAATGTTAAAATCGATCCTGCCTCCACCACTTCTGCTGGAAGCTGATTCCACACAGCCACCACCCTCTGTGTAAAGAAGTTCCCCCTCACGTTACCCCGAAACCTCTGTCCCTTAATTCTCATGTCATGCCCTCTTGTTTGAATCTTCCCTACCCTCAATGGGAAAAACGTATCCACGTCAACTCTGTCTATCCCTTTCATCATTTTAAAGACCTCAATCAAGTCCCCCCTTAACCTTCTGCGCTCCAAAGAATAAAGACCTAACTTGTTCAACCTTTCTCTGTAACATAGTTGCTGGAACCCTGGCAACATTCTAGTAAATCTCCTCTGTACTCTCTCATCTTCACCTTCACATTAATATACAACGTGAAGATGATAGATCCAGTGTACGGGGGGGGGGGGGGGGGGGGGGGGGGGGGGGGGGGTTCGCTGTCCGGCACAGATTCGATAGGCCATAGGGTCCGTTTCTGCACTATCTTTAAAGTCTGCAGTCTAAAGATTAGATTTCACTATAAAATGGTTTTGAATGTACAAATGAATTGTTGTAATTATTGTTTCTCTTTCAGAGGCTGTAAATGCGGGACAGAGCCTGTCTCCAGGTAAGGAATAAGGTTTCACTGTGTTGTCCAAACTGACAATGTTTCTGTGACACATCTACGCAAGGTGCCAACACATCAACAATCCTCGGACGGGGCATTTTAGATGAAGAGGGGTCTCGATCCGAAACACCACCTTCTCTCCTTCTCTCCAGAGATGCTGTCTGTCCCACTGAGTTACTCCAGTTTTTTGTCTATCTAAACATCCCTGTAGGAGCACTTAGGAACTGCAGCGCTCTCATCTCGCTGCTACCCTCGGGAAGAAGGTACGGGAACCTGAGGTCCGTGACTTCCAGGTTGAAGAACAACCTCCTCCCAACAACTCGAACACTGCACAACACTAACCTCAGCAAGACAGATACAAAATGCTGGAGTAACTCAGCGGGTCAGGCAGCATCTCTGGAGAAAAGTGATAGTTGACATTTCAGATTGGAACCCTTCCAACCCGAAAACATCAACTATTCCTTCTCTCCAGGGTTGCTGCCTGTCCTGCTGAATTACTCCATCACTTTGTGCCTATCTTCTGTATAAACCAGCATCTGCTGTTCCTTCCTGCTTCGTGACCTCAGTACAGACAATAGACAATAGGTGCAGGAGTAGGCCATTCGGCCCTTCGAGCCAGCACCGGCATTCAATGTGGTCATGGCTGATCATCCCCAATCAGTACCACGTTCCTGCCTTGTCCCCAAATCCCCTGACTCCGCTATTTTTAAGAGCCCTATCTAGCTCTCTCTTGAAAGCATCCAGAGAACCTGCCTCCACCGCCTTCTGAGGCAGAGAATTCCACAGACTCACCACTCTCTGTGAGGAAAAGTGTTTCCTCGTCTCCGTTCTAAATGACTTACTCCTTATTCTTAAACTGTGGCCCCTAGTTCTGGACACCCCCAACATTGGGAACATATTTCCTGCCTTTAGTGTGTCCAAGCCCTTAACAATCTTATGTGTTTCAATGAGATGCCCTCTGATCCTTCTAAACTCCAGAGTGTACAAGCCCAGCTGCTCCATTCTCTCAGCATATGACAGTCCCGCCATCCCGGGAATTAACCTTGTAAACCTACGCTGCACTATCTCAATAGCAAGAATGTCCTTCCTCCAATTAGGGGACCAAAACTGCACACGATACTCCAGTATTTATGATCCTACATGGACTGTGTCATTTGTTGCACGGCCACCAGTGTTTGGTGCTATCATGGTAGCTGGTGTTATGGTCTTGGAGGATCACTCATTCTCGTTATTTAGTGGCGGCACATTGGCGCAGCGGGTAGAGCCGCTGCCTCGTGACCCATGTACGATCCTGACCTTGGGTGCTGTCTGCATAGAGCTTGCATGTTCTCCCTGTGACCGTGTGGGTTTTCTCCAGCTGCTCTGGTTTCCTCCCACATCCCAAAGACGTGCAGGTTAATTGGCCCTCTGTAAATTGTCCCCTGGTGTGTAGGGAGTGGATGAGAAAGTGGGATAGCATAGGATAGTGTGAATGGGCGATGGATGGTCGGCGTGGAGCAGTGGGCTGAAGGGCCTGGTTCCTTGCGGTATCTCCAAAACTAAAACTAAATTTTTAGCAAAACTAAATCTGTAGCAAGTTCAATTTGATATCCTTCTTCCATTGTTGGTACATTTCACAATTCAACTCTGTGCACTCTCATGACTCATGAGAGGTTGAGTCAACCTTAGTGGCTGAGAGAGCCTGCAGGCACAGACTAGGTGCCGTGTTGGCACCATGGTGTAGGCCAGGCCAGTGAATCACTGGTGTCTCTGTGTCTGCTTGCCGTAGCTGAGCTTAGTTTAGTTCAGAGATACAGCGCGGCAACAGGCCCTTTGGCCCACGTGATTCCCGCACACTAACACTATCCTACGCACACTTGGGATAATTTACACACTTACACCAAGCCAATTAACCTGCAGACCTGTACGTCTTTGGAGTGTGGGAGGAAACCGAAGATATCAGGGAAAACCCACGCAGGTCACGGGGAGAGCGTACAAACTCCATACAGACAGCACCCGTGGTCAGGATTGAACCTGGGACTGTGGCGCTGTGAGGCAGCAACTCTACCGCTGCGCCAGCGTGCTGCCCTGGATACTAGCTACCTTTAGTTCCCTGAAATCCTTCTCATGCCAAGCGACTGCCTGCATTGACATTCTGAGACGCGCCTTCACCATGTGTACACAGTGTCCTCCCTTGTCCACTGACACAGTGAAGTCCATGCATGCAGAAGCTCAAAAGCCATAGGAGCAGAATTAGGCCATTCGGCCCATCAAGTCTACTCCGCCATTCAATCATGGCTGATCTATCTGTCCCTCTCAGCCCCATTCTCCTGCCTTCTCCATAACCCCTGACACCCGTACTAAGATGCTGCCACTTTCTCTGCAGGTGTGATCCTGATCATCGCCCTCTGCTGCCTGCTTGGTGTCGCGATCGCTGTGGCAATCACCATCTTCTTTCTGAAGAAGAGGTAAGATCTAACGGCGCCACCTTTGTACTCGGGCTCTGCAGCCGAGCTCCCCTCCTGCCCTCTGCACCTTCGCCATCCCCCACCTGCTCGTCCGCCGTGCCCTCACCAGCTCACGGACGCGTCCCTTCCCCAGACCGCTCCATCACCGCCAGGGGTCATCCCAGGAGCAGGCCCAGTGGAGGGATCTGACCACGGGGTCTGGTTAGAGGAGGTGCGACAAGCCCCAGGAACGTGAGGCTGCCGCTCCAGCGGTGGGGGGGAGAACACACAACCAGATCAACTAGAGCGTACAGGGGGAAGGGGGTGACACGGGTAGCGGGATGGGGAATGAAGGAAGTGACACGGGCAGCGGGACGGGATGGAGGAAGTGACACGGGGCAAATCTGCAGTTATTGTTGAAGTTTGAAGGTGAATCTCTGATTGTTTGGGGATGGAGACGGTAGTGAAGGGTGAGCCGATCTTTGTGCGAGTCTGGATGCAGCAGCAGATATCGACCAAGCACAGGAACAGGCCCTTTGGCCCATAGTCTGTGTAATCCATGAGGACAGGTTAAACTAATCTCTGCCTGTCCGTGATCCATATCCCTCTATTTCATAAGTGATAGGAACAGAATTAAGCCTTTTGGCCCATCAATTCTACTCTGCCATTCAATCATGGCTGATCTATCTCTCCCTCCTAACCCCATTCTCTTGCCTTCTCCCCATAACCCCTGACACCTGTACTAATCAAGAATCTATCTATCTCTGCCTTAAAAATATCCATTGACTTGGCCTCCACAGCCTTCAGTGGCAATGAATTCCACAGATTCACCACCCTCTGACTAAAGGAATTCCTCCTCGCACATATCCATGTGCCTATCTAAGCGCTATTAAATGTCACTATTGTATCTGCCGCCACCACCAGCCCCAGCAGTGTGTTCCAGGCCTCCACCACCCTCCGTGTTAAAGCCTACCCCACACATCTCCATTAAACATTGCCCTGGGTCCATTTTACCATGCGGTGAATATTTCCCTCCTCAGCCTCCGTCCCATATAAGTGACCGGGAGCTGTTGGAGTGGACAATGTGTGCCGGGCCGGGGTCAGGCAGGGTGTTGCATCATTCAGCAGCACCACTAGTTTCATAGAAACATAGAAACATATTAAATAGGTGCAGGAGTAGGCCATTCGGCCCTTCGAGCCTGCACCGCCATTCAATATGATCATGGCTGATCATCCAACTCAGTATCCTGTACCTGCCTTCTCTCCATACCCCCTGATCCCTTTAGCCACAAGGGCCACATCTAACTCCCTCTTAAATATAGCCAACAAACTGGCCTCAACTACCTTCTGTGGCAGAGAATTCCACAGATTCACCACTCTCTGTGTGAAAAATGATCTTCTCATCTCGGTCCTAAAATACTTCCCCCTTAACCTTTAACTGTGACCCCTTGTTCTGGAGTTCCCCAACATCGGGAACAATCTTCCTGCATCTAGCCTGTCCAACCCCTTAAGAATTTTGTAAGTAAAGAGTTTTGTGAGACACTGGGTATTCACTTTAGAACAAGCGGCTCAACACTGCCCACTGGTGGAAGAACATCCTCAACACCATTGCAGTTCACAGTCATATTCTAGAGGTCTCTCTCTGTCTGTTTCTCTGTCTCTCTCTGTCTTTCAGAGGTGAGCATCTCACCTCTTGAGGACCTCTGTCAGACAGTCCCCTGTATTACTGATGTAGAGGAGAGCAGGTCCCAGCTCCCCAGCTTGCCTGTGCCCTTCATTAGAACATAGAACAGTGCAGCACAAAAACAGGCCCTTCAGCCCACAATGTCTCTGCTGGACATGAACCAATACAAACTCTTACCTGTCTGCATATATCCCTCTATATCCAAGTGCCTATTCAAACATCACTATAGTATCTAGCTCCCTGGCAATATGTTCCAGCAACACATCTCTGTGTAAAAAAACGTGCCCCTCTCACCTTAAACCTACACCCTCTAGTCTTTGACATTTCCATCCTGAGAAAAAAGGTTCTGCTGCCTGTCCAATATACGCCTCTCATAATATTATATATTTCTATCAGGTCTCCCCACAACCGCGGGAGTTCCAGTGAAAACATTCCAAGTCTGTCCAACCTCTCCCTGTAGCCAATACTGCTTAAAAGACTAATAATGTTAAATAGACACAAAAAGCTGGAGTATCTCAGCGGGTCAGGCAGCATCTCTGGAGAAAAGGAATTGGAGACATTTCGGGTGGGAATCTGAAGAAGGGTTCCGAACCAAAACGTCACCGATTCAATCTCTCCAGAGATGCTGCTTGACCTGCTGAATTACTCCAGCATTTTTGTGTCTATCATTGGTAAAAACCCAGCATCTGCAGTTCCTTCCTACACATCATTCTGGTAAACGTTCTCTGCACGCTCTTCAAAGCCTCCCCATGCTTACTGTAATGGGGGCGAGCAGAACTGCATGTAATACTCCAGGTGCAACCTAACCAAAGTCCTATGAAGCTGCATCATGAGTTTCTGACTTATATACTCAATAGACAATAGACAATAGGTGCAGGAGTAGGCCATTTGGCCCTTCGAGCCAGCACCGACATTCAATGTGATCATGGCTGATCATCCTCAATCAGTACCCCGTTCCTGCCTTCTCCCCTTGATGGGCCGAATGGCCTTATTCTGCTCCTATCACTTATGACCTTGTGAGCAGAGTCAGGAAGAGTGGGTTAAGCACACAAGGAGGGTGCCGTTAAGCGGCAGTGAAGTCGCAGCTTCTTCCAGTCCAGCCGTCCCAGTGGGAAGAAACACCTCTCAGCATTTTTAAACAGGTCTGAGCACCACATTTCGACAAGAGCATCTTACAGCCCCAGAAACATTTACGTACCATTTTCCTGTTGAGCTTTGTCATGATATCTCGTGCAAGTGTGATAAATGCCTGTAACAAAAGAAAAAAGCGACTGTCATATGTAGCTGTGCATACCGTGCACCGGTGGTTACAGAAATGGAGTCAATAGACATTACGTGCAGGAGTAGGCCAGTTGGCCCTTCGAGCCAGCACCGCCATTCAATGTGATCATGGCTGATCATCCCCAATCAGTACCCCGTTCCTGCCTTCTCCCCATATCCCCTGACTCCGCTATTTTTAAGAGCCCCATCTAGCTCTCTCTTGAAAGCATCCAGAGAACCTGCCTCCACTGCCCTCTGAGGCAGAGAATTCCACACTCACCACTCTCTGTGAGAAAAAGTGTTTCCTCGTCTCTGTTCTAAATGGCTTACTCCTTATTCTTAAACTGTGGCCCCTGGTTCTGGACTCCCCCAACACTGGGAACATGTTTCCTGCCTCTAGCGTGTCCAAGCCCTTAGCAATCTCAATGTCCTGACCCATGAAGGAGAGCACACACGCCTTCTTTATCAATTATGTCCTTATTGTCATGGGTACCTGGTACAGTGAACAGTGTTTAACAGACAGCCCAGCAGGACAACCCCAGTACATAAACACAATCACCCCGGTCAGTTCAGCGTGTGGCCACTTTGGCGACATGTTACAGTCCCATCCACAGCCGGCCACAAAGGCCCATTGCAGCCGTCCTCTCCATTCCCGCTCGCCCCGCGATCCGATGTCCCTCTCACGCACGGCCGTCTCTTCAGACCCCTCTGGCTGAAGACCTCCCGCAGCCGAGCTCGATGGTGCTGGAGGTGAGGGAAAACTTTTTCACCCAGAGAGTTGTGAATCTGTGAAATTCACTGTCACGGAAGGCAGTGGAGGCCAATTCACTGGATGTTTTCAAGAGTTAGATTTAGCTTTTAGGGCTAACGGAATTAAGGGATATGGGGAAAAAGCAGGAACGTGGTACTGCTTCTGGATGATCAGCCATGATCATATTGAATGGTTTGAAGGGCCGAATGGCCTACTCCTGCACCCATTTTCTATGTTTCCATGTTTCTAAGCACCCCGCTGGTTCTGCTCACTGTTGTCTAATGTCCGTGTCCGTGGCGGTCTCTCCCGTCCACGTGCGTTGCCGCTCGTTCTTCTCGCCGCTCCGTTCTCAGCTGAATCCTCGTTCCTACAGAGTGCGTAAAACGGAGGACGGGGGGATGGTCTACAAGGCGGCTTCGGCGGCAGACACTCCCGCGCAGGCCTGAGCCGCTGGCAGCATCTCATGTGGCCACAGCATGCTAACGTGTCGTGACATCGAGCATCGATACGTGGAGATGTGGCAACAACCTATAGCTGTTTGCAGTGCAGTGTCATCTGTAATGTCCTCTCCTGAACCCTGGCCAAGCCGTTGATTGAAATGTTCTCTTCAAATGATAATGTTTCATGTACTTTCTTTTTTCCGTTTCTGAAACCGCTCCTGAAAACGTACGCCTGCCCATTATAGAAGGGAAATATCCCTAGGAGTTTCACATCTGTGACTGCACTCACGAATCGAATGTTGGAGCCTTGAGCAAAACACAAAGTGCTGAGTCAGGCAACATCTGTGGAGGGATGGAACCGCTGAGTTACTCCAGCACTTTGTATTTTACTCAAGATTCCAGCATCTGCAGTTCCTCATGCCTCCATCTCTCTGTAGAATCCCCTCAAGGGTATGCCCACATTGAAAAAGTTCTCCTCCTCTCTCCAACTTGAGTTTAGTTTTGAGATACAACCTCTGGTTGATGTAGGAAATTAGACCACAGCTGATAAATAAGCTGATAAGCTACAAAGTTCAGCAAAATAAATGTAGGAATGTGTGTTTTTGGTGTTTACCAGTAGATAGGTAAATTGGTTCCAGTTTGTTCAATACCAGCAATATAACAGTTTTTGTTTTAGAGATACACATGGGAACAGGCCATTTGGCCCAGCATGTTCATGCCGACCATCGCTCACCCATTCACACTCGTTCGATGTTATCCCACTTTATCATCCACTCCCTACACAATAGGGGCGATTTACAGAGGGCCAATTAACCTACAAACCCACATGTCGTTGGGATGTGGGAGGAACCCAGAGCTCCCGAAGGATACAGAGCGTTTGTTGGCCCTGGGTCTGCACTCGCGGGGTTTAGAAGCTAGAGGGGGGACCTCATTGAAACGTACAGAATAGTGAAGGGCTTGGATAGAGTGGATGTGGAGAGGATGCTTCCACTAGTGGGAGAGTCTAGGACTGAGAATTAAAGGACGTTCTTTTAGGCAGGAGATGAGAAGGATTTCTTTAGTCAGAGGGTGGTGAATCTGTGGAATTCTTTGCCACAGATGGCTGTGGAGGCCAAGTCGGTGGATATATTTAAGGCAGAGATAGATAGATTCTTGATTAGTACAGGTGTCAGAGGTTATGGGGAGAAGGCAGGAGAATTGGGTTAGGAGGGAGAGATAGATCAGCCATGATTGAATGGCGGAGTAGACTTGATGGGCCGAATGGTTTAATTCTACTCCTATCACTTATGATCTTATGAAACCCACGCGGTCACGGGGAGAACGTGCCAACTCCACCCAAACAGCACCTGAGATTAGGATCAAACCCAGGTCTCTGGCGCTGTGAGGCAGTGGTTCTCCCACTTGAGCCACTGTGCTGGCCATATACATAGTCAGTAGGAATACACGGTACAATTCTTAGATGATTACGCAGGCACACCTGACAATATTGAAGGGGTCCATATAGAAAGTGGGCCATTTTTCGATTACCAATAGCCCAAGGCTGTGTCATCTGCTCATACGTCAAAGATTGGAGTTGAAATGAAATGCTGTTCATCTATTTACTCTTTTCTGTAACAGAAAAACTTTATTCTGTATTCCAAACTTTTGGTTAGTGATTTGTGAATTTTGTCAATTTCTGTTACCTGACCAGCTGTAAACCAGGAGTTGCCTGTATTGTATCATCTTTATATTTAACACGAAAAACATTAAAAAAAAACTCTAAACTAGCCACCCAGCCTGCAGGTACTTTGGACTTTTAGGGATACAGCGTGGAAACAGGCCCTTTGGCCCACCGAGTCTGCGCCAACCAGCGATCTCCCCGTACACTAACAATATCCTACACACACCAGGGACATTTATACAAGCCTATTAACAAACCTACAGACCTGTACACCTTTGGAGTGTGGGAGGAAACCGGAGCACCCGGAGAAAAACCCACGTGGTCACAGGGAGAACGTACAAACTCTGTACAGACAGCGCCCGTAGTCGGGATCGAACCCGGGACTCTGGGGCTGTGAGGCAGCAACTCTACCGCTGCGCCACCGTGCCGCTGAGCTTTGATTCCATTTAACACAGGCCACATCAGTTGTTAATGATTTGAAACTGGCTGAAACGTCACCTATCTACGTCCTCCACAGATGCTGCCTGATCCGCTGAGTACTCCATCACTTTGTGGTTTTTTTTGGGTAAACCAGCATCTGCAGTTCCTTGTGTCTCAATTGAAACTGTCCGTTTATCAAAGATGAATTTTCACCTGACGTCTGCTTCTGTTGCTATTCTAAACCCAGTGACGTTTCCCTTGGCTCCCCCATTCACACTTAGGCTTGGCTCGCTGCCCAGTGCCATGTGCTGGAATGTCACCTTAATTCGTGGGCCAAAAACATACCCACCACGAGCCACGTGCGTAGGAAGCCGAGGGGTGACCTTGTCATAGAGTCATAGAGTGATACAGTGTGGAAACAGGCCCTTCAGCCCAATTCACCCACACCGGCCAACAATGTCCCAGCTACACTAGTCCCATTTGCCTGCACTTGGTCCATATCCCTCCAAACCTGTCCTATCTATGTACCTGTCTAACTGTCACTTAAACGATGGGATAGTCCCAGCCTCAACTACCTCCTCTAGCAGCTTGTTCCATACACCCACCGCCCTTTGTGTGAAAAAGTTACCCCTCGGATTCCTATTAAATCTTTTCCCCTTCACCTTAAAACTATGTCCTCTGGTCTTCGATTCCCCTACTCTGGGCAAGAGACTCTGTGCGTCTACCCAATCTATTCTTCTCATGATTTTGTACACCTTTCTAAGAACACCCCTCATCCTCCTGCGCTCCATGGAATAGAGTCCCAGCCACCTCAACCTAAACCCAGCCTACTCAACCTAGACCCAGCTAACTCAACCCAGCCAACCTGTCGAGGTTCATTAAAGCATGAGAGGCACGGATAAGGGGAAAAATCACAATCTTCATCTCAGGGTGGAGGAACGAGGTGCTGGAGGAAGTGGTAGAGGTGGGTGAAATAATGCTGTGTAAGAGATATTTGGACAGGGACATGAAGAGCAAAGGTCTGGGACAACTTTGACCTTGCTCCTGCTGTGGATGGCAACGGGCAGGTCCAAGTCTTGCCAAGACTATAGATGACCTCGTGGTTCTACTCAGAAAATGTAGAGAGCTGTGTGATCTGCCATCAAACCACATAATTGAACGGCGAAGTTCTATGCTCGTATGCAGGCTGATGAACCTATTGAACGATTTATTAGCGACTTGAAACACATGGCAGCGTGCTGTCGCTTTGGTGAGTTGACTAATGAACTTGTTAGAGATAAGCTTGTCGGGGGCATGATGGATAGCAAACTGAGAGCTGAGCTCCTTCGCAACACCGAACTAACTCTTGTCCAAGCGATTCATTCATGTCGAATTTCAGAGATTACTGCTCCCCATGCTGATCCTGTTTTTTTCAACCCACAACAGCAGCACAATGTCAATCTTACTGACCACTCCTCCCGCAATGCCCCTAAGGTGCCTGCTGCTCCATGTCAGAATTGTAACTATTTTCATGCAAAGGGTCGCCAATTCTGCACGGCTTACGGAAAGACCTGCAATTCTTGTAAAAAGCAGAGCCACTTTGAAAAATGCTGCCATTCTCGTGGGACTGCCAATCCTTCAAGGGCAATCTTGTGCCTGCTTCAACAAGATTTCTCCTGATACCGACTCCCCAGAGCCTGAAACATCCTCCCAAGAGCAGTGTTCACACACTGCTGATTACAGTTCTGCTATTCACTCTCTCCTCCCTTCGTCTAACGAGCTACTCGACCCTGAAGTGACCCTGAAGTTCATAAATAACAGACCCATACCAGCCAAAGTGGATACGGGGGCAAAGGTCAACGTCATGTCGATAAGGGAGTTTAACAAAATCCGAAATGCCGAACAAATGCTTAAGGACTCCTCAACGCTTCGGGCTTACGGGGGAGAGATCTTACATCCACTGGGAAAAGCTGATTTAAAGTGCACAGTAGACGAGCAGACACGCACCCTGCAGTGTTACATTGTAAAATCAAACTCAGAGACTTTGCTTGGTATCAATGCATGCCACGACCTAGGCCTGGTGTATTTTGGACGTGCGGTCCACAAACTCTGCCTCACGGATGAGCCAGCTCAACAACTGCTCTCCCAGTACAAAGACCTGTTTGATGATGGACTTGGCAAGTTGCCTGTAAATTATTGAATCACTACAGTCACACCTGTAGTCCGAGCACCACATCACGTTCCACATGCCATGCGTGACAGAATACACAATGAACTCCGACGCATGGTCTCAATGGGAGTCATTGCCGAAGTTACCGACCCGTCTGACTGGGTTTCCACCATGGTCGTTGCAACTAAGAAAAGCAAAGAGGAGATACGTATCTGCATCAATCCCAGGGATCTGAATACTGCAATCAAGCGCCCCCACTACTCAATGAGAACTACAGAAGATGTCACTGCACAGATTGGAAACGCAGCAGTGTTCTCAGTCCTGGATGCCAAAAGCTCCTTTTGGCAGATCCCATTAGGCACGGACTAATCCAACCTCACTAGTTTTGGCCGTTTCAAATTTCTAAGGATGCCCTTCGGCATCAACTCCGCCAGCGAAGTGATCCCACCATTACCGATGGCGGGATCAAGCCAGTCTCATATGCATCTCGTACCCTGACTGATACCGAACTGCCATATGCCCAAATTGAAAAGGAACAGCTCGCGGTTGTTTTCGCACGCTCGAAATTCAAGGACTTCATTTTTGATTAGACCATCACCATCGAGACTGACCACCAACCCTTGGTCACTGTTTTGAACATTCACGCGGCCCCAGCACGACTGCAACGGATGATGATGCAGCTGCAGCTCTTTGATTCCACATTGTCTACAAGAAAGGTAAAGACACGCACATAGCGGACGCTATCCAGAGCCCCGCGCAGTGCCAGTGAGCAGCACCTCTTAGAACAGGACGAATTCTCAAGTCATGAAGGTCTCGTTTGTCCCGACCGAGCGCTTACGAGACTTTACAATTGCTGTCCACAGTTATACGGGGCGGTTGGCCCCACAAACAGTCAAACACTCCACTCGAGATACGCCCCTACTTCCTAGTTCGTGACGAGTTAGTGCGACAGGACGGAATCATAGTCAAGGGCCACAAGGCGGTGGTCCCAGCCGCACTACGAGTCGAATACTTCAACGACATCCACAGGGGCCACCCCAGCGCAGAGGCCACTCTCCTACGGGCTCAAAGTATGTTTTACTGGCCCGGTATGACAACATACACACGTGAAAGAACCAAACGTGCGCTGTCTACAACAGTTTAGCACCACATCAGCAGAAGCTGCATCTTCTGCCCCGACCAGTTCCTCCTCTTCCGTGGTCCTCGCTGGCGACCAACATTTTCCAAATGCACGGGAAACACTATCTAGTTCTTGTCGACTCTTACTCAGGATGGTTCGAACTAGACCTACTGCAAACCATTTCCTCTCAGTCAGTGATCGAGAAGCTGCAACGGCACCTTTCCGTGCAAGGCTCCCCTGCACATATTCAGACTGACAATGGCAGGCAATTCACCAGCCAAGCATTTAAGAACTTTGCTGAAGGATGTGACTTCCGACACATTACCAGCAGCCCTGAGTTCCCGCAGCCCAATGGACTGGCCGAATGGGCTGTTCGGAGTGCGAAACAACATGGAACGTTCTTACCTTGTCAAATCTGACGTATACCTGTCCTTGCTCAGTCTATGAAACATTGCACGGGACTCCATCCTAGGCTCTCCTGCCCGGTGACTAATGTCTTGCCAAACCCGTGCACCCCTGCCTGTCTCTCAGCAGCTGCTGCAGCCGCGCGTCCGCTCTCGGTGCAGAAGCAGCTACAATTCAAACGTGACACACAGAAGCGTTTCTGCGACAAGTCCAGCAAGCTGCTCAAACCACTTGCGCTTGGACAAGTGGTTCGACTGCAAACCGACAAAAGACATACACGACTGGGGCACATTTACAGCCCGTCTAAAGAGCCACCTTCATACCTGGGGTCATCTACAGAAGCAACCGTCAACATATCCTTCAAGTGAAGGAACCGCGTCCTGCAACTCCAGGTCCTGATGCCCCGCCTCTTGTGTTCGCTCCCACAGCCGTTCCAGCGACTCCACCACCAGCCGTTACTTCTGCCGCGGGTTCCCCGCGTCGGTTGACGCCTGGCTCGCCTGTGGCGTCTCCCACCAGGCCTGCCGGGTTGCTGGTCGTGTCCCCAGTCCCGTCCCCTGTCTGTTCTCTCGCGAAAGGAGGTGAGGCGGTCTCCTACCGCACGAGGGCCTGGACAGGTTTGCAGCTACCTGTTAGATATGGCGATTTTCTATAATCTTTTGTATAATCTTGTGTAATCTTAGCATCCCCCTCGCTATATTGTTTAAGGCACCGTAGTTTCTTTATTTTCTTCACGAAGAGATGTAGATCGGCTAGTCAATCATAGTGCTTGTTAGTAGTAGCCCCATCTAATACATACTTTATAATATTAAGAATTCGCCTATATAGGGCAGTAGATGTAGCAGCTCGGAGATGTAATGTACTGCAGATCCTATGCTGTAAGTGTTTAATAAAAATGTGTTGTATCTTTACGTGTGTTTGAGTCTTGTGATTACACCATGGATTCACAACTCTGGGTGAAAATGTTCATCCTCATCTTGGTCCTAAATGGCCAACCCCTTATTCTTATCTCAGAAGCTCTAACCCTCTGTAGTGTTCATGAAGCTTTCAGGTAGACAGAGAATGAAGGAATATTGACCACATTCAGGGAGAGGAGATTAGATTATTTTGGCATCATGGTTAGCACAGATCGGGATGAATCACGGCACGGTTTGGGAACAGCTCCATCCAAAACTGAAGGAAATTGCAGAGAATTGCGGACGCAGCCCAGACCTTCACACAAACCAACCTCCCTTCCATTGACTCCATCGACACCTCACGCTGCCTCGGCAAGGCCAGCAGCATCATCAAGGACCAGTCTCACCCCAGTCACTCCCTCTTCTCCCCTCTCCCATCGGGCAAGAGGTACAGAAGTGTGAAAACGCACACCTCCAGATTCAGGGACAGTTTCTTCCCAGCTGTTATTAGGCAACTGAACTGTCCACTCACCGACTAGACAGCAACCCTGAGCTGCCATCTACCTCATTGGAGACCTTCAGACTGTCTTTAATCGAACGTTACTGGACTTTATCTTGCACTAAACGCCATTCCCTATATCCCGTATCCATACACAATGGATAGATTGATTATAATCATGTGTTGGTTAGCACGCAACAAAAGCTTTTCACTGTACCACAGTACACGTGACAATAAACTCAATTAAATTGTGGGCCAAAGGGCCTTTCCTGTTCTCTATTCTCCTGTATGGCATTGCTATCCCAGTCTTTCATTCATCCCAGTCTGAAGAAAGGTCTTGACCCGAAACGTCATCCATTCCTTCTCTCCAGAGATGCTGCCTGTCCCGCTGAGTTACTCCAGCATTTTGTGTCTATCATTCGACATAATTCAAGTGCCTCGTCATCACAACCTCGTTAACACGACAAAGGTTTTTCACTGTACCTCGGTACATGTGACAATAGACTAAACTCAAACTCAAGTCTCCTGCACGTCTTTGCAATTTCACCACAAATTAGCTCCTCAATATTCTTCCCACCAACTAATCCCAGTCACATAACCAATCCTTATTTCTTATTTCCAAGCCAATTGTTTTCATTATTTCAGAACATCTTTCCTCTCCCCAGTATTTCCAGATTCTTTCTTGAACATCGTAGACACTTGTAGAGTCTGTGGATTTCTCTGCCTCAGAGGGCGGTGGAGGCCGGTTCTCTGGATGCTTTCAAGAGAGCGCTAGATGGGGCTCTTAAAAATAGCGGAGTCAGGGGATAAGGGGTGAAGGCAGGAACGGGGAACTGATTGGGGATGATCAGCCATGATCACATTGAATGGCGGTGCTGGCTTGAAGGGCCGAATGGCCTACACCAGCACCTATTGTCTGTTGTATATTTAGGACCCACACACTACTGCATTTTACTTGCACTATATTGCTATTTTCCTCAACTCCCTATACTCGTGAGAAGCTATACTTGTTTATAATACACTAACCACATCGACTTTCTACTTAACCAAGTCTTGGCTAAAAATAATTTTGCGGTCTGTTGCTATTCTTGTCACCTGATTTTTTCTCTCTCTCTATTTCCATGTAAGTTTGAGTGCCCTCTGTATGAGACAGAATGTAGGACAATACAGCAGAAGGTCAGGCCCCTCGGCCCACAACACCGGTGCCGAACATGACGCCAAGACCTATCTGCCTGCTCATAACCCATATCCCTCCATGTCCAGGTCGGCTCATGGATATGCAGGGAATGGAGGTATATTGGTCACGTGCAGGCATGGATTACTCTAACGTTGAGGCCGGTGGTGCAGCGGTAGAGTTGCTGGCTCACAGCACTGGAGGCCAGCGTTCAATCCTGACTACGGGTGCTGTCTGTACGGAGTTTGTACGTTCCTCCCGTGACCGCGTGCGTTTCCTCCGGGTGCTCTGATCTCCTCCCACACTCCAACGACATGCAAATTTGTAGGTTAATTGGCCTTGGCTAAAATTGTAAATTGTCCCGAGTGTGTGTGTGTGTGTGTGTGTGTGTGTGTGTGTGTGTGTGTGTGTGTGTGTGAGTGTGTGTGTGTGTGTGTGTGTGTGTGTGTGTGTGTGTGTGAGTGTGTGTGTGTGTGTGTGTGTGTGTGTGTGTGTGTGTGTGTGTGTGTGTGTGTGTGAGTGTGTGTGTGTGTGTGTGTGTGTGTGAGTGTGTGTGTGTGTGTGTGTGTGTGTGTGTGAGTGTGTGTGTGTGTGTGTGTGAGTGTGTGTGTGTGTGTGTGTGTGTGTGTGTGAGTGTGTGTGTGTGTGTGTGTGAGTGTGTGTGTGTGTGTGTGTGTGTGTG
>CM069169.1:3916122-4006122 GCA_035221665.1 Okamejei kenojei | reverse complement strand
TCGCGGGTGGACGTAGGTTGTCGTAGGTGTGGTCGTAGGTGGACGGCCTAATGGGTCGCCAGTTGTCGGTAGCTTGCCGTAGCTTCACGTCGAGTAGGTGGTAGGCTGTTGTAGACATTGTCATGGGGGGGGGGGGGGGGGGGGGGAGCCCAGTCGCCGGTTTTTCGGTGACCTGCTACGACTATGACAGTCACCGAAATAAATCGCCTAAGTGGGACAGGCCCTGTATGTCCTGATTTTGGTAGTTGGGAAGTCACCTTAAATTGGGATTAATGCCATTCAGAGTGATGCCTGGAAGCACTTCACTCAAGGGCAATGTAAACTGGAACTACGCTCTCCAAAAATATTAAATATTTCTTGATAGAAAACAGATAGACAACAGAAAATCTCAAAAATGAGGCATACATATTTTTGCTTGATAAGTTTTTTTAGACTCTGGATGGGTAAATGGTTGGGATCCATTCCATTCAATATTTCAACAGTTAATTCTGTAGGAGTGCCTCGGGTTTATGATACGATAGAACTTTATTTATCCCAGGAGGGAAAATGACACATTGGTCTGGAAAAATCAGTCAAATTATTTTGAGAGTGGTTAGCGGAGCTCATTAATGTCACTCACCATGATATCTCAATTATTTGGCATCTTTTAAGAGCTTCAGCCCTGGATTGAAATCATCTGGCTTCAATTCTGCCACGGGAGAGCACCACAAGACAATTTTGTACCAAGTAACATCGAAATGCAAAAACTACAGGCACCTCTTTAGCTTCTAGTCTTGTGATTGGATTCTAAGTCTGAATGCAATGACTGTAATTCCTAAGAATGTATTTACACATTCTTACATGGCTTGAGATGTGACTCCAACTTATGTAGGCAACTTTCATGAAAACGACACATCACGTGTGCATGGAGTCACACAGCACAGAAACAGGCCCGTCCACCAAACCTGTCCATAAACATTTAAGGCGAAGGGGAAATCATGAGGGGAATAGATCGGCACAGAGCCTCTTGCCCGGAGAAGATGAATCGAGGACCAGAGGACATAGGTTTAAGGTGAAGGGGAAAAGATTTAATAGGCATCTGAGGAGCAACTTTTTCACACAAAGGATGGTGGATGTATGGAGCGAGCTGCCAGAAGAGGTAGTTGAGGCTGGGACTATCCCAACGTTTAAGAAACAGTTAGACAGATACATGGATAGGATAGGTTTGGAGGGATATTGACCACATGCTGGCAGGTGGGACATGTTGGCCAGTTGGGCCGAAGAGCCCGTTTCCATGCTGTATCACGCAATGACCAAGAACCCCATCTACGTTAGTCCCAATTCCCCGGGTTTGGCCCCTATCCCGCTAAATCTTTCCCATCTCTGAACCTGCCAAATTTATTTTTAATTTTACCATTGTACCGGACTATCACTTCCTCTGGCAGCTCGTTCCATATGCTCACCGTCCTCTGAAAGAATTTGACCCTCTAATGTATTTTAAATCTTTCCCTTCTAATCCTATACTCTCTGGGTTGAGACAGTCCTATCCTGGGACAAAGATTGAGACTACCCTATTTATGCCCCTCGTGATTCTAGAAGCCTTTGTAAGATTCACAATGCACTTTACAAAGCCTTTTATTTACAAATTTATGCTTAATGATCATTTTGGTTAGCACAGAAGTAGTGTTGCTGTCATACACCGCCAGAGACTCGCGTTCGATCCTGACTACAGGTGCTTGTCTGTATGGTTTGTACGTTCTCCGCGTGACCTGCGTAGGTTTTCTCCGGGATCTCTAGCTTCCTCCCACACCTCAAAGAAGTACAGGATTGTAGGTTAATTGGCTTCAGTAAATTGTGAATAGTTCCTAGTTTGTGTAGAATCATGTAAGTGTGCAGGGATCACTGGTTGGCACGGACTCGGTGGGCCGAAGGGCCTGTTTCCGCGCTGTATCTCTAAACTAAAGCAATTAAAAAGCTATATTTTCCTGGAACAAATACCACACGCAGATCAAGCAATGCTGCAGCTTAATTAAAGTTGCTTTGTCTAATTAAAGTTCCCTTGCCTTCTATATAATTAATTGGGGAACTCTACCAAATACCACCAATTGAACATGGTGGAACTACAGACAAGCAAAGACCACTTCTCGTTCTGGCATTTAATTTTTATTTGACTCATTATAAAAAAGTCCACACTGAATAATAAAACCCACCAAGTTTACTTTACAGAACATCAGTACACAAATTAATCGCATTCAAATGTTAAAACACTTATCATAGGAACCCATCCTATTCATTTAGCTGCAGGTACATACAATATTGTCAGGGTCTTTCAAATATTCTCTCAAATGTTTAGAGTTAATTAAAAAAAAAACATTAAAAAAAATCTCCAAAGCCTTTGTGGAAAAGGCTAGAGAGGAGGGGAGTGTGATTACGTATTTTAATTTACATTGCAATAAAATTATTGATGGACCCTGGTAGGTGTTATTAACAAACTAAGGTAATAAAAAAAATGGTCTTCCTAGAAGGATTGAACAGTTTTGATGCAACATGATACAGAGTGATGGGCACAAATTAACATGTGCTCAGTTACTGCAAACTCTGCATTCCACAGGACCCAGATTAAAAATAAACACTGTAGTAGTTTATTAAGAATAAAGTGCCGCTCTGGAGACAGTAATACTGCTGCGAATATGCTTTCTCTTCCACAGTAACGTTTCTTTTTTTTGTAAACCATACACATTGATCATTTTATGAAATAAAATTCATTCAAAATCCACAGGGAATAAGTTTTTTTTTGATAATAATTAGTATCTGTACTGCAAGCTAAAGCCCAGTTTTGCTGACTTACTGTTGCAGTGTTGTGAACAAGTTCACAATAAGAAAGCATTTAATACCAATGCTAATTGTTTCTTTTAGAAACCTCACTCTTGCCATGCGGAAAGTGAACTTCCTACGGGCTTCCGTGATGTACTTATAATTTAGCATAGCTACAGTTAAGAAAATAGCAAAAAACATTTTTTTTTAAATACATCAGAGCATAGACTCCACTGTACTGCTGCATCAAGAAGCATCATTTGATAATAGTCATTACAGGCTGAAGATGGTCGCTCATGAAGACAGGCATGTGTGTACACATTCTTACAGCAATTGCCAATAAAATGTCAGAAGTCAAGACTCTGGAGAGTTTGAAGAATCTCTGATCATATCCAGTGGTTTTCCTTTCAATAAAACTTTCGTTAAAATCAAAGACATTAGATGGATGTCTTTAGACAATGAAATAGTAGACGGTATGCTAATGGAGGTTCATGTGTTAAAGAGCAGCAGATAGATTCTCTGCCATAACCACGCAATGGCTATAGCTATGGTATGTAAGGAACATTCATCAGTCCAGTGCTCTGGCACCCCGTGTGTATCGACCTCTGTACAGGAAACTTTGAAGAGGATGCTGGAGAGAAGGGTTAATAGCGCTGTATAAGAAAGCCACTTGAATCTGATTACGTTTGTTACACTGTCCACAACAGACACAGAGGCAAGGTTTGTATCTGGAATCAAGTGACAAGGGCAGTACAAAGTCCAGAGTTGTTGTCAATATAGAATATACATTAGGACCGAAGATAGACACAAAAGTGCTGGAGTAACTCAGCGGGTCGGACAGCATCTGTGGAGAAAAAGGATGGATGATGACCCTTCTTCAGACTGAAAGGAGAGAGGAGGGGAGCTGGAACATATGCAATAGAACATACATCATGACCTACTTCAGTGAGAGGGTGGGGGCTGAACAGCACGCAGGGGAAAGGTGTCCGTGGTTAGTTGGTGTCACCTGGGAAGGTACTGGCTCTCAAGTGGGGCTTCAAATAGGGAACAGGACAGAGTCGGGCAATACCAGAGACCGCTTCCATTCAGTCAACATCCAGACCTGGCCACTCATCCCATGCACTTATCTTGCTGCTTCCAAATAATGGGCATCCTTTAGTTTAGTTGAGAGATACAGCACGGAAACAGGCCATTTGGCCCACCAAGACCGCGCCAACCAATGATCCCTGCACACTTACACTATCCTACACACACTAGGAACAATTTACAATTATACCAAGCCAATCAAACTACACGCCTTTGGAGTGTGGGAGGAAACCGGAGATCCCGGAGAAAACCCACGCAGGTCATGGGGAGAACGTAAAACTCCGTACAGGCAGCATCCGTAGTCAGGATCGAACCTGGGTCTCTGGCGCTGTGAGGCAGCAACTCTCCCGCTGTGCCACCCATCCTCCTCCGTCTACCCACACCCTCTACAATCCAGTCACCTATTCGGAGCGCTTTGCCCCCGTTCTCTATCACCAGCTCTTTCCTCACTCTGCCTCTCAAGGAGCTAATTTCTTGCTGGTACATGGCCCATGAGTATTGAGTGGCCCTTGATCCATCACAGGTAAGCCTATAGTGCCTCAGCTCCACATTCTCTCATCGTGCTTTCAGTTAAAGGGAGAGGCAAGTGTCACCGGCAAACAGCAGGGTCCACATCTGATGTTTCCATCTTGACACAACGTCAACAAGTCCCAGTGCCTCAAACAATCCACGTCTAACTCACGCCCCAAGTTCAGGCTGGCCGATGCAATCCATCGCAAGAAAGGTTCACTGGACAAACATCGAGATACAAGTCATCTTCGTAGCTTTTAGTTCAGGGCACACGGCCAAACAAAACAGCATTCAGAGAAGTTCAACCTGTCCAGGGCCACGGCTTTCAACATTCACGTTAACCTGGCTAGGCTAATCTGCATGGCCGAATTGAAATAGGAAAAAATTAGATCCAGATGCAGTTGCTTTAAAGAGGAGAGCAGAGCGAAGGACAAGAGGACAGAAGGCTAAAGCATTTGGGAATGGGAACACAAACACAGCTTGCAAGAGGTTTGCTGGCATCAAAGGTGATTTTGGCATTTATACTGTATGGATGGTTCCCAACACTGACAATGGTTCTACAGTAGGCAGTCCAGATTCAACAAGTCCACACCGCATAGTCCTGCATCTCCAATTCCTCCAATCGTCAACATGAGCCAACTGGGCTTGGGTTTGGGGGGGGGGGGGGGGGGAAAGAGATGGGAAGAGCGAAGTGAGGGGGTGGGCTTGGGGTGGCACTTGTGTATCTGCCCACCTCACTCGGGGAAGACCAACAGGCTATCTGCAAACAGCGAGCTCTCGGCAGCAGCAGCAGGTGGAATTATTTTCAGAGGCTGATCAACAATGTGCTTTCGGGAAAGCAAAGAAGGTTGCCCTAAGGATGCTGCAGTCTGTCATTTTAAGTCCATCAAAGCAGCGTACAGCGGAAGAAGCTGCTTTTCTTCGACTGGTTCTTGGCGGTGATTTTAACTTGACCACCTCCTCCTGGAGGGCTGTTTTCATTCTAGAAACAGAAACGTATTGTTACAAATGTCCAAAGACAGACTGGTAAACATCATTCATAAGATTTTAAGACTTTAAAGATACAGCGCGGAAACATGTCCTTCTGCCCACCAAGTCCATGCCAACCAGCGATCACCCTGTACACTAACACTACCCCACACACCAGCGACAATTTTATAACTTACCAAAGCCAACTGACCAACAA
The DNA here is from genome assembly GCA_035221665.1 of Okamejei kenojei. NCBI lineage: Eukaryota > Metazoa > Chordata > Chondrichthyes > Rajiformes > Rajidae > Okamejei > Okamejei kenojei. The sequence goes on along the minus strand of CM069169.1, from coordinate 4,000,547 downwards.
ACCTGCACGTTTTTGGAGGGTGGGAAGAAACATGAGCGCCCAAAGAAAACCCATGCGGTCACAGGGAGAATGAACAAACTCCATACAGACAGCACCCGTAGTCAGGATTGAACCCTGTCTGTGGCGCTCTCAAGCAGCAACTCTACCGCTGCACCACCGTGCCGCCCTTAATTTATCTTATCACACTGCTGTTGTAGATCTCAAAATCCTGAACCTTCTCGAGGCCAACCCCGTGATGTCTGATAACATTTCAGTCACTTAGATTAAGAAATGATTTCCAACCAGGATTACTCTCTTGCACGTTCTTCTGTTGGTGCAGGGTGGAAGGAATGGGCAATTGAAGAAAATGAAACAAGGATGTTGCCAGGACTAGAGGGTCTGAGCTCCACGTACAGAATAGGTTGATAGAGGTGTATAAAATCATGAGAGGAATAGATCGGGTCGATGCACAGTCTTTTGCCCAGATTAGGGGAATCGAGGACCAGAAGACATAGGTTCAAGGTGAAGGGGAAAAGATTGAATAGGAATCTGAGCGGAAACGTTTTCACACAAAGGGTGGTGGGTGTATGGAACGAGCTGAAGGCACTTGAGGCAGGGACTACCCCAATTTGTAAGAAACACCGACAGATACATGGATAGGACAGGTTTGGAGGGATATGGGCCAAACACAGGCAGATCGGACTAGTGTAGCTGGGACATGTTGGCCAGTGTGGGCAATTTGGGCCGAAGGGCCTGTTTCCACACTGTATCAGTCTATGACTCTAAACAAATGATTTTAGGAATCACAAATGGTCCATTACAGAGATTTTCCTGAAAAGTTCACAAATGGTTTACAAAGCACCAGGATGAGGGAGCAGTGGCCTTTCCCCTCTCTTAGCAAATCCACAGGCAACCATTTAAACATCAGACAATCCTTTGGTCTAGAAAGACTGGGGACCCAGGAAACACAACATCTACTTAGTACAAGCTGGATTACTGCAGTGTTTAAGTTTAATTAAAGGATTTCTGATGAAGCACAATTCCAACAAAGCTTTGCCCACATTGTTTTCTCTAGCATGCACAGGATATTTGTAAATGGCACTCTTTAGCATTGCCAGCCTAATTGAAACCAGTTGAATAACTTTGAAGGGCAGCTTGGTGGCGCAGCGGTAGAGTTGCTGCCTTACAGCACCAGAAACCCGGGTTAGATCCTGACTACAGGTGCTGTTTGCACATAGTTTGTACGTTCTCCCTGTGAGCGGTCCCTGGGTGCTCCGGTTTCCTCCCACACTCCAAAGACGTACATGGTTGCAGGTGAATTGGCTTCAGTCAAAATTGTAAATTGTCCCAAGTGTGTAGGATAGAAACAGAAACTGATCTTTCAAAACAGAACAGACCAGTGAGCCCAGTCACCATCCACTTGCCAGCGATGCCACAGGCAGTCACTGTGTAGTGTTTGCAATTTGATGAAAATGGGATAGCAACATATAGAGCAGGTCGAAGCATCAGGTTTAACACATGGTTCCCACTCCCTACACTGGTTTGACCTTCATGGTATGAAGGAATTTTAAGTGGTGGATGGAAGATTTACAAGGATGTTACCAGGACTTGATGCCCTGAGCTATGGGGATAGGATGGGCAGGCAACCAAGGGATGAAGGGATTGCAGTGTTACAGCAGAGAAAGATCCCAGGAATGAGTGGGTTAATGTACAATGAGCGTTTGACGGCACCGGACCTGTACTCGCTGAGTTTGGAAGAATGAGGGGGGGGGGGGGGAGGGCCTCATTGAAGCGTACAGAATAGTGAAAGGCTTGGATAGAGTCGATGTGGAGAGGATGTTTCCACTAGTGGGGGAGTCCAGAACTAGAGGTCATAGCCTCAGAATTAAAGGGCGTTCCTTTAGGAAGGAGACGAGGAAGAATTATTTAGTCAGAGGACGGTGAATCTATGGAATTCATTGTAGACCGTGGGCCGAGGTGCTTTCTCATTTCATTTTGTGATCCAAATCACGCATCTACCTGTATTTATAACATATTGTGTAAAAATATTATAAAAATCATACCTGAAACTCGTCAAGAACAAAACCTGAACATATTTTTAAAATATGAGAAAAACCTCCAATTTTCTGAGTACTAATTGTCCAATCAAAGCATGTTTGACATTGAGTCGGACACCAATTGACCAATCACGTGCTTTGTTTCATGCTGGCTAGGCAGCGAGCACACTGGGATCATGGCTGCCTCCTAATGACATCACAACAATAGCACGGTTTCGAAGGAAGAAAGGTAATGTAACCACTTGCTGATCATGTTGATTTACTTTATAATGTTATGATGTTGTGAACTGTGAAACAAAAATTATACATAAAAATGTAGAACTAGGAGTAGGGTTAGGGTCAGGGTTAGCGCTAGGATTAGTGTCAGGGTCAGGGTAAGGGTTAGGCATTTTCCTCTCAGTGGAAGAGGGTTAGGGTTAGGGCAGGGGTCGGCAACCAGATCCTGCCCGTAACCCGAAAACATCCAGCCCGCAGACAAACATTTTTTTCTTAGGACTTCCGTGACGGAGCCGGCGCTGTGGGGGTGTTGAAGGCGACCCTGGGCCGATCTGAGCAGCAGGGGGGAAGAGAGGGCTGTCGGCCGGCCGGTGGGTGCAGTGAAGGGTCGGTTGGGCTATCGGCCGGCTGGTGTTGCAGCAAGCGAGCAGGCGGGCGGACTGATGGAGCCAGCGCTATGGGGCCCGGGCGACATGCAGGGCAGTGCTGCTCCCCACCATTTTGACATTCGGCGTAATCGTGGCATCGGGTGGGCTGCCGCTGGTGATCCAGAAGGGCACGCTGGCCGAGGTGGACTCGCTGAGCGGTCACACATACGGAGCCCGCAGCCGGTCCCAAAGTGGTTCCAGCTCCATCCGTGGGCAGCTCTGGAAGGGGGCGGGTTAGGGTTAGGCATTTTCCTCTCAGTGGAAGATGCCTTAGCCTTCCCCCAGCCTGGCACTGCCCCAGTCCCACTATGGCCGTGACCCCCACTCTGCACACTCACAGTCAGTGGGGTTCGGTAAACGGGGGAACGCACAGGATCTGCCCTCACCCATTAATTAGGCGGGTTCAGCAGCCGGTGAAACCCGGACCTCTGTGACAGTCCTGTATTCAATGTTCCCATATACAGCTATCTATTATTGAGCACAAGAGGGCACTGTTACTTTTTCTAATTAGCTTAATTAATTAGTGTGCAGCTTTTTGCACTGTTGAGTTATGAATTCCTTATCAGTGATGTTTTATCTAAATTTCAAATTCAAGTAGATACCAGACATGGATTACGAAAGTTAAAATCTAGAGTCCTTTTGCCACCTCGGCCCACGGCCTATGGTCACAGAAGGCTGTGGTGGCCGTCAATGGATATTTTGTACGGCAGAGATAGATAGATCCTTGATTAGTACGGGCGTCAAGGTTATGGGGAGAAGGCAGGAGAATGGGGTTCGGAGGGAGAGTTAGATCAGCCTTGATTGAATGGTGGAGTAGACTTGATGGGCCGAATGGCCTTATTCTGCTCCTATCACTTATGACCTTGTGAGCAGAGTCAGGAAGAGTGGGTTAAGCACACAAGGAGGGTGCCGTTAAGCGGCAGTGAAGTTGCAGCTTCTTCCAGTCCAGCAGTCCCAGTGGGAAGAAACACCTCTCAGCATTTTTAAACAGGTCTGAGCACCACATTTCGACAAGAGCATCTTACAGCCCCAGAAACATTTACGTACCATTTTCCTGTTGAGCTTTGTCATGATATCTCGTGCAAGTGTGATAAATGCCTGTAACAAAAGAAATAAGCGACTGTCATATGTAGCTGTGCATACCGTGCACCGGTGGTTACAGAAATTGAGTCAATAGACATTACGTGCAGGAGTAGGGTATTTGGCCCTTCGAGCCAGCACCGCCATTCAATGTGATCATAGCTGATCATCCCCAATCAGTACCCCGTTCCTGCCTTCTCCCCATATACCCTGACTCCGCTATTTTTAAGAGCCCCATCTAGCTCTCTCTTGAAAGCATCCAGCGAACCTGCCTCCACCGCCCTCCACCAGAGAATTCCACACTCACCACTCTCTGTGAGAAAAAGCGTTTCCTCGTCTCTGTTCTAAATGGCTTACTCCTTATTCTTAAACTGTGGCCCCTGGTTCTGGACTCCCCTAACATCTGAAACATGTTTTCTGCCTCTAGCGTGTCCAAACCCTTAACAATCTTATATGTTTCAATGAGATTCCCTCTCATCCTTCTAAACTCCAGAGTGTACAGAGTCACGGTGTTAAAAGCTGCACATTTAGCATCAACCCCCCTCCAAAATAGATACAGCTTCCTGTCTGATCAAAGATTGCAACACCACCTCTGCAAATGTTGCTTGCTGCACACAAGCCTGCAATCAGGCACAATGTGGTCAGCTTCATGTGTGTGATATACCCCCCCCAATAGCAGCGTTTCCTGAAATGAAGTGTCAAGAACACTTGACTCTAACATGCCAGCCATTTAGAGAAATCACTTTTAGATGCTAGGAAGAAGCTGAAACCGCTGAACGCTTTCACCTTTCAGAATCACAACCATTTTTACTCAAAGATTCCAAACGTTTGGCATTTCTGAATCTTGATTTTTTTTTAAATGAAAAAAATAAATATCAAGTCACACAGTACTAGTATGCAGAAAAAGTGTTCATGTTCATGTGATAGGAACAGAATTAGGCCATTCGGCCCATCAAGCCTACTCCCCCCATTCAATCATGGCTGATCTATCTTTCCCTCTCAACTCCATTCTCCTGCCTCCTCCCCATAACCACGGACACCTGCACTAATCAAGAGCTAATATTTAAGGTTGATAGACATTGTTGCGGCCTGCCTGACCCACTGAGTCACTCCAGCTCTTTGTGTCTATCTTCAGTTTAAACCAGCAACCATTAAACCTGCACTTCCATCCTACACATAATATTTGTCAACATTTCCCCAGTTATTCTGATGCAAGGCCATTGACCTGAAAGACTAGATGTTGTCTTTTCAAATGCTTTCTGATCTGCAAAGGACAGCCAACATTTTGTTTACATTTCACATTTTCAACATCCACCATATTTTGCTTGTGTCATTTTGGTTTCAGAGGTCATTAGACACAGCTATATTTCAACCAAAAGGTTGCAAACGTTACTTGTACAGAACCCAGAGTTGAAGTGTGATTCCATCATCTTTCATTATGAAGGCAGATAAAAATACTGGAGAAACTCAGCGGGTGAGGCAACATCTATGGAGCAAAGGAAATAGGCAACGTTTCGGGCCGAAACCCTCCTAATCCCATTTTCCTGCCTTCTCCCCATAACAACATCTGTTCTATTCAAGAATTTGTCTATCGCTGCCTTAAAAATATCCACTGACTTGGCCTCCACATCCCTCTGTGGCAATGAGTTCCACAGGTGAACTATTCTCTGACTAAAGAGGTTCCTCCTCACTTCCTTTCTAAAAGAGCGCTTTTTAATTCTGAGGCTCTGACCTGTGGTCCTAGACTCTCCCACCAGTGGAAACATCCTCTCCACATCCACTCTACCTATGCCTTTCATTATTCTGTAAGTTTCAATGAGGTCCCCCCTCAACCTTCTAAACTCCAGCGAATAGAGGCCCAGTGTTGTCAAACGCTCATTATATGCTAACCCACTCATTCCTGGAATCATTCTTGTAAACCTCCCCTGGACCCTCTCCAGAGCCAGCACATCCTTCCTCAGATATGGGGTCCATATTTGTCTGCGTGGTTTAAATGTTTTCCTTGTGACCATGTGGACACGTGACAGGTTTTCCCGGTTTCCTCCCACATCCCAAAGATAGACAACAGATAATAGGTGCAGGAGTAGGCCATTTGGCCATTCGAGCCAGCACTGCCATTCAATGTGATCATGGCTGATCATCCCAAATCAGTACCCCGTTCCTGCCTTCTCCCCATATCCCCTGACTCCGCTATTTTTAAGAGCTTTTTAAAATATTTTTTAAAAGATGTGCAGGTTTAATCGGTTGACTGGCCCCTGTAAATTGTCCCTAATGTGTAGTGTGCGGGATAATGTAGAATTAGTGTGAACGGGTGTTCGATAGTCAATGTGGACTCAGTGGGCCGAAGGGCCTGTTTCCATGCTGTACCTTTCGATCAAACAATAATGTCACCATTACACCCAAATAACCTGCATCAGTGTTACCATATATAGATATGCTAATCTCATCGGCTAATTAATTTAATTGAGTTGATGCAGGCATGGTACAAATTGAAACAAGCCTCGGCACAGAAAAGACGATGAGAAAACCAAATGAGGTGGGAACAGGGTTGACAAAGCAAAGGATTTATGCAGAGGGAAAATAAACAAGAGAAACTGGTCAGGCAGCTGACCAAGGAACTAAAATCATCTTTGAGAAATTAATTTACAGTGGTGGATGTTTAATTTAGTTTAGAGATACAGAGCGGAAACAGGCCCTTCGGCCCACCGAGTCTGCACGACCAGCGATCCCCGCACATTAACACTATTGTAGACACAGTGACAATTTTCATTTACACCAAGCCAATTAACCTACAAACATGTACGTCTTTGGAGTGTGGGAGGAAACCGAAGATCTTAGAGAAAACCCACGCAGGTCACAGGGAGAGCGTACAAACTCCGTACAGACAGCACCGGTAGTCAGGATTGAACCCGGGTCTCTGGTGCTGTAAGGCAGCAGCTCTACCGCTGTGCCACCGTGCCCCCTCGATGTTGGCAAGACGAGCCATTAATCGGATTGCTGGGCTATTTCAGGCGCAGTTAACAGTCAAGCATATTGCGGTGGGTCTTGATTCACAAGGGCAAAACCAGATTCAGGAAGGATATCTGTCCTCAATACATGAATGAAGCAGCAACTGCTAGCTACAGTCAAAAGCAAACTGTGCGAGGAACTCAGCGAGTCACAGATAGCTACATGCACGTTATCCCCAATAAAGATATGTGTGTGTCACGGTCCCCACGCTCTATCATAACCACGATGCCATCATTGTCCCACGTCCGTATATACAGAACTAGAGTTAAAAGAAATGGAATCATAATATCACACGTAGGCTAGATTGGGCCAGATTTCACCCAAAATAAATTGTTGAAATAATCGACAAGTTTTCAGGGAAACACAAACGTCCGCAGTCATTGCAGTCCCAGACTCCACAAGTGAATATGAATTGCCCAGCTGCCTCAGGTAACCAGTTGCGTAAATTAACCAATGTCCCATTACATCCTGAGGGAATGCTCTGTGTTCTGTTTCACGGAGACATGGCTCACCCCCAGCTCCCCAGACTCAGTGGTCCAGCCTGAAGGGTTCTCCATCCACCGCATGGACCGTACACTGGCATCGGGGAAAGGGAGAGGAGAGGGCGTCTGCCTCATGGTCAACTCTGCGTGGTGCTCAGACGTGGCAGTCCTGTCCAACTCCTGCCCTCCACACCTCGAACATCTGGCGGTGAAGTGCTGTCCCTTCTACCTTCCGAGGGAATTCACCTCCATCATCCTGACCGCGGTCTACATCCCACCCTAGGTAGACGTCCATCTGGCACTGGAGGAGCTGCACGCCGCGGTCAACAAACACCAGACACCTTACCCCGAGGCTTTTACCACCATTGCTGGGGACTTCAATAAGGCAAACCTCAAGAAATCGCTCCCTAACTACCACCAACATGTCTCCTGCTGCACCAGAGGACCAAACACCCTCGACCGCTGCTACACCACCATCAAGAATGCTTACCGCTCTATCCCTCGCCCTCACTTCGGTAAATCCGACCACACTGCGGTGCTGCTTCCCGAGCCCCCATTCGCTGTGATGGTATTTCAGTCTCAGTCACAGAGGCCGACGTCAGGAAATCCTTCAGAGGGCTGAACCCTCGAAAAGCGTCTGGACCTGATGGTATACCTGGTTGTGTTCTAAAAACCTGTGCGGACCAAGTGGCTGGAGTTTTTACGGACATTTTCAACCTGTCACTTCTGAGGTCTGAGATTCCCACCTGCCTCAAAAGGGCATCAATAATATCGGTGCCCAAGAAAAGCAAGGTGATGTGCCTCAATGACTATCGACCTGTGGCACTAACGCCTGTGGTGATGAAGTGCTTCGAGAGGTTGATCATGGCGCAAATCAACTCCTACCTCGACAACAACCTGGACCCACTGCAGTTCGCTTACCGCCACAACAGATCAACGGTGGACGCGATCTCGCTGGCCCTCCACTCCGCTCTGGACCACTTGGACAACAAAAACTCATATGTCAGGCTGTTATTCATTGACTACAGCTCGGCATTTAACACAATCATCCCGTCCAAGCTGGTTACCAAACTCGCAGAAAACTGGGTCTCTGCACATCCCTCTGCAATTGGATCCTCGACTTCCTCATTCACAGACCACAGTCTGTTCGTATTGGTGGAAATGTGTCAGACTCGATACAATCAGCACGGGAGCACCTCAAGGCTGCGTGCTCAGCCCCCTGCTGTACTCACTCTATACTCATGACTGCGTAGCCGGTCATAGTGCGAACTCCATCATCAAGTTCGCTGACGACACCACTGTTGTGGGACGTATCATTGATGGGGATGAGTCGGAGTACAGAAGAGAGATCAAGCGACTGTCCATATGGTGCCAGCACAATAACCTGGCCCTCAACACCAGCAAAGCCAAGGAACTGATTGTGGACTTTGGAAGGAGTAGGATGGGGACCCACAGTCCTGTTTATATCCTGTTTATATGGTTGAAAGGGTCAAGAGCTTCGAATTCCTGGGCGTGCACATCTGTGAAGATCTTTCCTGGTCCGAGAACACAGATGCAATTATTAAGAAAGCTCATCAGTGCCTCTACTTCCTGAGAAGATTACGGAGAGTCGGTCTGTCAAGGAGGACTCTCTCTAACTTCTACAGGTGCACAGTAGAGAGCTTGCTGACCGGTTGCATCGTGGCTTGGTTTGGCAACTTGAGCGCCCTGGAGAGGAAAAGACTACAAAAAGTAGTAAACACTGCCCAGTCCATCATCGGCTCTGACCTTCCTTCCATCGAGGGGATCTACCACAGTCGCTGCCTCAAAAAGGCTGGCAGCATCATCAAGGACCCACACCACCCTGGCCACACACTCATCTCCCTGCTACCTTCGGGTAGAAGCTACAGGAGCCTGAGAACTGCAACAACCCGGTTCAGGAATAGCTACTTCCCCACAGCCATCAGGCTATTAAACCTGGCTCGGACAAAACTCTGAACATTAATACCCCTACATCTGTTATTTGCACTTTATTAATTTATTAATTAATGTGTGTATTTAAGTATATAATTGCAGTCAATGCCTACTATGTTCTGTTGTGCTATGCAAAGAAAGAATTTCATTGTCCTGTCAGGGACACATGACAATAAACTCTTTTGACTTTGACCTTGATCCATCTGCTGTTTACCTATCTGCCCCATATATCAAAGGAGTTCACCCCCTACTCAATAAATTGGACCACTTCAATTCTACCTCATCTTGCACCTCTTCTTTCGTCATTCACTCTCTCCTACCTTGTCACAGACACTATGATGTCCTTTACTTTCCTCCCCTTTCTCAATCTGCAAACATCACCGTCTCTAATGTTTTTTTGATCAAAGATCAGCTTGAACTGTTCATTGTTCCGTCCCCTGCAGATGCTGCCTGCCCAGCCAAATATTTGTTCTAATTTCAGATTTTTTGTAACAAATTCATTTTCAATATAAATTCGAACATAGAACAGTGCAACACGGGAACAGGCCATGATGCCTGTGCCAAACGGGATGCCAAATTAAACATCATCTCTAATCTTGCCCCCCCCCCCCCCCCCCCCCCCCCCCCCCCCCCCCCCGATATTAATGCTAGGCTCTCTAATACGTGAAGATAGACACAAAAAAATGGAGAACTCAGTGGGTCAGGCAGAATCTCTGGAGCAAAGGGATGGGTGACGTTTCATAGAATCATAGAAAATAGGTGCAGGAGTAGGTCATTCAGCCCTTCGAACCTGCACCGCCATTCAAAATGATCATGGCTGATCATCCAACTCAGTATCCTGTACCTGCCTTCTCTCCATACCCCCTGATCCCTTTAGCCACAAGGGCCACATCTAACTCCCTCTTAAATATAGCCAATGAACTGGCCTCAACTACCTTCTGTGGCAGTGAATTCCACATATTTACCACGCTCTGTGTGAAAAATGATTTTCTCATCCTTAAACTGTGACCCCTTGTTCTGGAGTTCCCCAACATCGGGAACAATTTTCCTGCATCGAGCCTGTCCAACCCCTTAAGAATTTTGTAAGTCTCTATGAGATGCCCCCTCAATCTTCTAGATTCCAGCGAGTACAAGCCGAGTCTATCCAGTCTTTCTTCATATGGAAGTCCTGCCATCCCAGGTTTCAGGTCACCAATTCCTTTTCTCCAGAGATGCTGTCTGTCCCGATGAGTTCTCCAGCTTTTTGTGTCTATCTTCGGCTTAGACCAGCATCTGCAGTTCCTTCCTACACTCCTAGTACTTGACATTGTTATCCTGGGGAGAAGATGTGTACCCACTCAAGTGGTTGGCAAGTTCAGGCTACACAATAAACACATACATTTATTTGTACATTAAATCAGCTTGCACACATTTCTCCAGATTTCTTACCTCTTCAACGTTTATGCTGGATTTTGCACTGGTTTCCAGGAACTTAATCCCATAATCTATCGCTAACTATTGGAAAAAGTAACAATAAGCATTAGTCAATAGAAAAATACACCTGAACAATTAAACTTAAAAAAGGAACCATCTTTGTTGCCTTACCTTCTCGCCTCGCTCTTTTGACACTTGCCTTTTCTCATTCATGTCACACTTGTTTCCCAGGATCATCCTTTCCACATCCGATGATGCATGCTGGAAAATAAAGATAACCTATTCAGTCCCAACAAGCAATAATTTAACTGCATTCATTTTGGGATTCATACCTGGATAAGAATATATTTTAGCAACCTCAATGTTCAGCTTTCCAACTCGGAATACAATGACTTGAAAGCATTGCTATATTATTATTATGCTATTATTGTGTGTGCGTGTGTGTGTGTGTGTGCGCTTGCATGTGCAAGCTTGTGTGCTCGTGCATGTGTATATACACACACTGAATTTTTTTTCTCATTTATTGAACATTCTGTTGTGCTGCAGCAAGTAAGAATTTCATTGTTCGACAATGCCCTCCATAATGTTTGGGACAAACCATATAACCATATAACAATTTCAGCACGGAGACAGGCCCTCTCGGCCCTTCCAGTCCGTGCCGACCATTTGTTTTCCCTAGTCCCATCTACCTGCACTCAGACAATGCCCTCCATAATGTTTGGGACAAAGACCCATCATTTATTTATTTGCCTCTGTACTCCACAATTTGAGATTTGTAATAGAAAAAAAAAAATCACGTGGTTAAAAGTGCACATTGTCAGAGTTTAATAAAGGCCATTTTTATACATTTTGGTTTCACCATGTATAAATTACAGCTTTGTCTCGACACACTGATGCAACCATAGTAATGACTGCAGAAGTACCATAGTAATGAAACATCAAGAACCTGTGAAATGCGGTCTGTAACACCTCGGACTTCCATAGAAAACAGAACATAGAAAACAATAGTTAGACACGAAATGCTGGAGTAACTCAGCGGGACAGGCAGCATCTCTGGACAGATGGAATGGGTGACGTTTCAGGTTGAGACCCTTCTTGAGACCGCTCAGTCTGAAGAAGGGTCTCAACCCAAACGACACCCATTTCTTCTCTCCAGAGATGCCGCCTGTCCAACTGAGTTACTCCAGCATTTTGTGTCTATCTTCGGTTTAAACCAGCATCTGCAGTTCCATCCTACATAGAAAACAACAGCACAGGATCAGGCCTTTTGGCCCATGGTATCTGTGTTGAATACAATGGATAAACTAATTCCTGCTCTTAAACTAATCTCATCTGTCTGCACATGATCCATATTACTGCATTCCTCTACCCCTGGCAACATGTAATAAGCTTGCCAAGCGCATCTCCTTTGAACCTTGCCCCTCTCACCTTAAAGCTAGGCCCTCTAGTCTTTGACATTTCCACCCTGAGAAAACTGTCCTGACTTACTACTGTATCTATGCCTCTCATGATTTTATAAGCTGCTATCAAGTATAGGGTGGAACACCGATAGAGTGGCGGTTATACAGCGCCAGAGACACGGGTTCGATCCTGATTACTGTACGGAGTTTGTACATTCTCCCTGCGTAAGTTATCTCCAGGAGCTCCGGTTTCAATCCCACACTCCAAAGATGCGCAGTTTTGAGGGCTAATTGGCTTGGTAAAATTGTAAATTGTCCCTAGTGTGTGTAGGATAGTGTTAATATGTGGGGGTCGCTGATCGGCGCAGACGCGGTGGGCAGTGTGTTTCCGCGCTGCATCTCTAAACCAAACTAAGTCTCGCCTCCACAATCCATTTTCTCGTTCCCTCACTCTCACTTCCCTCTCCTCTTTTAGTGGTAAATGTGGCAGAATTTGATGCATTTGCAACTTAATTTCATGAAACGTTCTGCGTTAAATCAATTAACTTCCCAATAGTAAAATCAATGATGAAAATTCATAATCAACACTATAATCCATATTGTTCTTTAAATTGGGATCTCTCCTCCAACTCTGGGCAAGAACAGCGAGCAAATAAAAAGCTTTTTCATGTATGTGTCCCTTTGTTTAATGTTGGTAATAGAAATGTTAGCAAGTATAAATAGTTCTTTGTGATCCACTGAACTCTGATATTCACAATATGAACAGGAAAACCACAGTAAGAACCACTTTGTGCAGATTGCAATGAGTGACCCCACAATGAATGTCTCTGCTCAGTTTAAAACACTGAAGACTGAATTTACTTTCTCTAAAAATAAAATTATATCCGAGCATTCAACTACTAACTGGGTGATGGAGTAACTCAGCGGGACAGGCAGCATCTCTGGGGAGAAGGAATGGGTGACGTTTTGGGTCGAGACTCTTCTTCAGACTGATGTCAGGGAAGAGGGAGATACATAGATAAGGAAGTGTAAGGTGCAAACCCAGGACAAAGGGAATGGAGATTAAGGAAAATGTAGAATAGGTCATTGTTAGATGGGAGGAGGTAACAACAACGCAACCAGAGATAAAATGTAGTCGGAGACAGTAAGACTGGTTGGAGAACAGGAAGGGGGTGGGGGATGGAGAGAGAGGGAAAGCAAGGGTTACTTGAAGTTAGAGAAGTCAGTATTCATACCGCTGGGGTGCAAGCTGCCCAAGCGAAATATGAGGTGCTGTTCCTCCAATTTGCACTGGGCCTCACTCTAACAATGATGAAGGCCCAGGACAGAAGGTCAGTGTGGGAATGGAAGGGGGAGTTAAAAGTGTTTAGCATCCGGGAGCTCAGGTAAGTTTAGGTGGACTGAGCGGAGGTGTTCAGCGAAATGATCGCCGATGGAGCTGGAGGCCTCCTCGGACTGACCTGAACCCCACTGCGGGGCGTGGACTTAACATCGGAGACGATCCCTTGCCTGGGATCGCTTCAACCGCACGCGGCCTGCGGATTTCACCATCGGGAGCTCACGGTCTCGGGAGAGACCGTAGATGTCGTGAGCTCCAATGATACAGAGGTTCGACCAGCACTGACCCGGGGTCAGATCGCTCAGAGCGGGGGAGCTGACATCCCCCCTATGCAGGAGCTGATCACCCTGATGAGGAGGGCCCGACCGCTGCCACAGGAGTCAAGATCGTCCCCTCAATGGAAGGCTCGAGTCCCCCGACCACAGGAGAACAATGAAGGGAAGAGATTTTAACTTTTTTTCGCCTTCCATCACAGTGAGGAACATGGAAGAGTCACTGTGGTGGATGTTTATGTTAAAATGTGTTTTGTGTGTTCCGTTGCTTTTTAATTTGTATGACTGACTTGGCAAATGAAATTCCTCGTATGTGGCAAAACATACTTGGCTAATATGGTATTATTGTGATTGAATGTGATTGTGAAACAGGTCCTTTGGCCCACCGGGTCCGTGCTGACCAGTGATCCCCGTACACCAGCACTATCCTACACACTATGGACAATTTAAAATGGTGTCAAGTGGATCTGACCCACTGAGTTCTTACAGCTTTGTTTTTTTTGTGTGGAGTGGATAGAGAGAAACTCTTCCCATTGGCAGAAAGAAAAGCACCAAGACATAGATAGAAGGTGAATGGCAAATGTAACAGTAAAAAGGATGTGGTCTGTTTGGTCCTTTGTTTGGTCTGTGATGCATTGCTTCTGTAGTATTAGAGGCAGAATCAATTGCAGCATTAAAAAAGGAACAGGATATGCAAGTGAAAGGAAATAATTTGCAGAGCTGTTGAGAGAAAGGAGGGGGAGTGGGACTGAACCAGATTGCTCTCACATTCACTATTCTATAGACAAGAACACAGGATGGATATGAGAAGGACAAAGTGGTCACTCCCGTGATATATCCTGTGCACCCACATCAAAGGAGAGAGACAAAATTGCTGGAGAAGCTCAGTGGGTGCGGCTGGAGCATGCAAGATTTGAGTCTGCAAAGAAAGTTATTGAGAGACTGAATGGTCTGAGTTTTGAAAGCACTACAAATACAAAACAAAAAAAGATACAAAGTGCTAGAGTAATTCAGTGTTCAGGCCAAAGATCCTATAGCGGAGCGAGATAGACCACTCCTGCGAAATGCAATGAGCTGACGTGTAGTACGCAACGGAGCGGAACGTGGGCCTTTTTTTCATCCATTTCCGTAACTCGACCCGACCCGACTCGCAGTGTAATAAACGTTGCGGGGGAAGTTTGTGATAATAAATTTAAATTATGAAAATGAGGAGAAGATTTTTACCAAATAATTTTTCTTTTTACGAGGATGTTTCCGTAACCGGCTTCGTCTCCGCACTAGTATCTTTGCTCTGCTACAGGACCTTTGGTGCAGAGGCGGAAGCCGGTTACGGAAATGGGGCCTAAAATTACCCATGGATCTGCCCATGACCGTACTACGTCTTTTTCGTCGAGTGATCTATCTTGCTCGCTGTAGGATCTTTGGGTCAGACAGCGTCAGCCTAAAGTAGGGTCCTGACCCAAAACATCATTATCCATGTTCTCAAGGAATGCTGCCTGACCTGCTGGGTTTGTGTCCTTGTTTTGTAAACCAGCATCTGTAGTTCCTTGTTTCTCCCCTCCCACCCCAACTCCATTTACATTCCTTCTTCTTACTTCACAATCGTCATCTCTTCAATCCTTCTGTCTCGTACGTTGTCATTTCATCTCTCCCACTGTCCAATCACCCACTGAGTTTCTCCAGCAATTTTGTCTATTCCCTTTGATGTCTCGCTTTCACACCCTACACTTCCTTATCTCTGTGTCTCCCACTCCCCTGACTCTCAGTCTGAAGAAGGGTCTCGACCCAAAACGTCTCCCATTCCTTCCCTCCAGAGATGCTGCACATTCCGCTGTTAATCCAGCATTTTGTGTCTATCCACTGGAAATCTATATTGGTTACAAAAAGTGTTCAAGCGAAGACGCCAAAATCCTAACGCCGTGACAAGTGTTTAGTTTATTCTGCAGTCAGCATCTTTGTCATAGGCCTGCCTCAAATAAATTGGCCAAACATGACATTTTAGCTGATGTTAACACATTCCCAAGTTATCATGTATAAATATTTTTTTGATATTTCATAATATAAAATTCAAACTATGCCAGCAAATCATGGAGCAAAGAAAAATACTGATCAATATAATAAAGGCTTTTATTTAAAAAGGTGGTGAAAAAGTTGTATCGCAGACCTGGTCATCTGCACCACTAACTGAATCATTCTAAACAATAAACAGCCCAACAAGTTCATGCTGGTTAGTTTAGTTTAGAGATACAGTGCGAAAATAGGCCCTTCGCAAATTTGCCTACAAACCTGCATGTCTTTCGAGTGTGGGGGGAAACCGGAGCACCCGGAGAAAACCCACGCAGGTCACGGGGAGAATGTACAAAACTCAGTGCAGACAGCACCTGTGGTCAGGATCGAACCCTGGTCTCTGGCACTGTGTGGCAGCAGCTCTACCGCTACGTCATCATGCCGCCCCATAGATACAAGAAACTGCAGATGCTGGTGTACACAAAAAAGGACAAAGTGCTGGAGTAACTCAGCCAGCATCTCCGAGAGCATGAGTAGGTGATGTTTTGCGTCTGCATCCTTCTTCAGATTGATTGGGTGTTTGGGGGTGGGGGGAGAAACATAGAAAATATGTGCAGGAGGAGGCCATTCGGCCCTTTGAGCCAGCACCGCCATTCATTGTGATCATGGCTGATCGGCCCCAATCAAGTAGAAGACTGGATTAACGAGTTGATACTGTTTTTCTGTACAACAATGCAGAAAGTTCTGTTTACATTGCCCTTTTCTCATAGTCCTGCAAATTAACTTCCCTCACGCCTACCGAACATCCTTATGCCGTATAAGTTGCGTAGGCTTATAAATACCAAAGGGAAACAGCTGGTTATAAAATTAGAGGGGAAGTGAGAATTGAAATGAGGGACTAAGGCAGTTTTTGGCGAGAAAAGTAAGCTGCAAACAGAAAAGAGAATCCAAAAGCGTGCTGTAAATGGTAGATGGGAAGTAGAGGATATTGTGGGAAGTAAAGGAGAAGCGTGTAGAAATATTGACAGCAATCATACGGGGCATGTGCCTGAGGACTAAAATCTACTGTTTACTCCCTTGACAAAAACAGAATGAAAAAATAGTGTGTGTGTGTCTGTGTGTGTGTCCGTGCGTTCCCCCTCATTTATTATATTGTTTACAGAGTATTATGTTCACGTTCACAGAGTACAATTAGGCCATTCGGCCCATTGAGTCTATGTTGCCATTCAATCGTGGCAGATCTCTGCCTCCTAATCCCATTTTTCTCCCCATAACCCTTGACACCCGTTCTAATCAAGAATTTGTCTCACTATGCCATGGATGGCCTCCACAGCACTCTGTGGCAATGAGTTCCACAGATTAACTACCCTCTGACTAAAGAAGTTCCTCCTCATCTTTACATATTCTGTTGTGCTGCTGCAAGTAAGAATTTCAGTTCTATCTGGGACATATAACAACAAAACGCTTGACTCTTGAGATCAGCAATTGTAGGCTACTCAGTTTAACCAGTGAGTCTGAAGAAGGGTCTCGACCTGAAACATCGCCTATTCCTTCTCTCCATTGATGCTGCCTCACCCGCTGAGTTTCTCCAGCATTTTCTGTCTACCTTTAATTGTTCCAGCATTTGCTGTTCTTTCTTAACGAGTGGTAATGTTTTCCACCACTGATCAGGGACTGGATTAAGGCCAGCCACCACAGATGCAAGGGTAAATGATGCTTAGTTAATTTGACAGAATCGTTCAATGCGCTAATGGATAGAGCTGGAGGGGAATGCAATCTCAGATTCAGGCTTCTAGCATCTGTAGTTTATTTGATTTTTGGGAGATTTTTTAAAAACAGGATAATGCATTGTACATGTACTTCCAGAAGGCTTTTGGTAAGGTACTGCATTACATATTTAGCAGCAAGTCAAAGCATAGAGCATAAAAGGGATGCTGATAGTAAGAGATATGAAGTGGCTCAGTAAAAGACACGAGTGTCCTGGTGAATGGTTAATTTATGGACTGAGGATGAATGGCAGCATTCCCCAAGGAGCAATGTTGGACCATTACTTTTTTGATCCATATCAACCTGTGGACCACAACAAATCCAATTTGCAAATGGTACAAAATTTGGCAGTGTTGCCAATTGCGAAGAGGACAGTGCAAACGGCAGCAGGATATCAACAATATGAGTGGAATGAGGGGACACAAGGCAGATGAGTTTTAATGCAGAGAAATGAGGCAACACAATTTGGTAGGAACAAGGAGAGACAATATACACGTGTGCAGAAACCGAGGGTCTTGGGGGGTATGTGTGTGAATTGATGCAAGTGGAAGGACAGGTTGAGAAAGCTGCTGATAAATCGTGCACAATTCTGGGCTTCACGAGTAGAGGCTAAAACTGATGAGGGAATGGATAGGGTAGACAACCAGAACGCTTATCCCAGGGTGAAAATGTCTACATTGCGAGGGCATAGTTTGTAGGTGAGAGGGGCATAGTTGAAAGGAGATGTGTCGGGCAAGTTTATTTTCTACAGAGAGTGGTGGGTGCATGGAATGTGCTGCCAAGGGGGGTGGTGGGGGAATACATGAGAGTGGCATTTAACAGGCTATTGGGTCGGCACATGGAGGGACATGGATCATGTGCAGGCAGAGATCAGAATGGCTTGGCATCAGGTTGGGCATGGGTATTGTGGGCAAAGGTACTGTTCCATGTCACACGAGGCATGGAGCATAACATTAGACTGGGTTTTATATTATTGCGTGTTTAAGATTACAATCTCCTCATCTTCATGCAAACCAGCGCAGAAGGTCTTTACTCTCTGACTCTCAATCAGAATCTCAGTTGCTTCTGGGCCCCCCACCAGCAGCTGTTCTCAGATTGAGACAGCACGATGGTGGCAGGGTAGCCCGGCAGTAGAGTTGCTGCCTTACAGTGCAGGATTCCATCCTGACCATAGGAGCTGTCGGTACGGAGTTTGCTCCTCCCCCGTGACCACGTGGGTTTTCTCTGGGTGCTCCGGTTTCCTCCCATACTCCAAAGACGTACAGGTTAATTAGCTTTGGTAAAATAATTGTAAATTGTCCCTAGTGTGTGTAGGATAGTGCTAGTGTATGGGGTCGGCGAGGACTTGGTGGGCCAAAGGGCCATTATCTCAAAACTAAATACTGTTTTATGCCGTGTACTCTGAAATGTGAATAATTAACTTCACAAAGACCTGACAAAGACAACACAATCCGAGGAGTCAAAGCTGCAAAAAATAACACAGCATTCTTCATGGCAGAGTTATTTCAAACTTTCAACAATGTACAACATCAAAAGAAATCCATTTCTTCAAATAACAGTCAAATGCAGTTCATTAATTTAATATTAGGCAGCCTTTTGGAAACCTGTGCAGGAAGGAATTGCAGGTCCTGGTTTACCAAAGATAGACACAAAATTCTGGAGTAACTCAGCAGGTCAGGCAGCATTTCTGGAGACGTGTTAAAGCTCGAGACCCTTCTTCAGACACTTTTCGGGTCAAGACCCTTCTCCAGAATGGAAACATAAGGGATGCATCAACCATTCAGTTACCACTGACAGATAGAAACATAGAAAATAGGTGCAGGAGTAGGCCATTCGGCCCTTCGAGCCTGCACCGCCATTCAATATGATCATGGCTGATCATCCAACTCAGTATCCTAAAACCTTGATGAAAACCTTGAACAGATTGTTACTCACCTCTTCTATATTCCTTATCCAGTTCTTTATGTTATCAAAGGACTTCTCATTTGTTATGTCATATACCAGCATTATTCCCTAGAAAAGGTAAAAAAAGGGCAGGATTTATAGCACGTACGTTTCTAAACTGTTGCTCGCACAGAAATAGCAATTCATACCAAAACAGCTATGTGACTTACAGTGTGAAACAAGGTTAAAGTGGTAGTTTTTAAAGGGACATTTTCCAGGTGGCAAGATTGAGAACCTGAGGTTTTTGAGTTTAGTTTTTGAGTTTTATTTTTGTCATGTGTACCGAGACACAGTGAAAAGCTTTTGTGGCATGCTAACTAGTCAGCGGAAAGGCGATGCGCGATTACAATCGAGCAATCCACAGTGTACCGATACAGGATAGAGGGAATAACGTTTAGTGAAAGATAAAGCCCAGTAAAGTCTGATCAAAGATAGTCCAAAGGTCTCCGATGAGGTAGATGGTAGCTCAGAACTACTCTCTAGTTGTTGTTAAGATGTTTACTGCACTCTAGTTGTTAGTAGGATTGTGTTATGTAGCAACACTATCTAGCTCTGCGTGAAACAATGGTGATTACATTATGTAGGTTAGCGAGGAAACGTAGTGATTTATTTTTGGAAATATTCCTCAAAGAGGCTCCAAAGTAATTTCACTACAGGTTTCAGGGAACACAGCAAAACAAATCTGATGTTATTAAACAGCGTTTGTTGAAAGGATTGAAATTTTCTGTTGGAAAACTAGGCAGAGGTGCAGGGTACACAAAATGCTTGAGAAACTCAGTGGGTGCAGCAGCATCTATGGGGCGAAGCAGATAGGCAACGTTTCGGGCCGAAACCTTTCTTCAGACTGAGGTGCAGAGTCTGTGCAGAGTCCATTCACTGGCTAACTGCTATAAAGGTGCAAGAGAGTACAGTACTCTGCTTAAATTGCCAGTAGGAAGTGGCCAAATGCACAGGCAGAGTGTCATGGCATATTGCCCCTGAACTTGGTGGTCTGATGCTCACTGGTTAGACCCGAGCTTACACTCGCCAGAGGTACATACATACAGACACCCAAACCTGGTGTGTTTCCATTGATGCCTGGACAATTGTGAACTGGACTTTCATGTTGCCCTACGAGTCACAGGGACAAGACTGTCCTTATCTCAACATTCCTAACATCATATCCCACCATCAAGCACTCTTGTCTGCATGTGACGAGTTTAATTGTGTACAAACTAATTCCGGTAACCTCAGAGTTGCAATGGAATATCTCAAACATGACTCAACCAGCAGCGGTGGAATAATAAAAGTCATTTAGCAGCAGAAAGTGGTGTTAATGTTTCCTATTGATCCAAAAATTAAAATTGTAAATATGACTTTGTACTTTAGTGCATGGCTAACTTGGAAGAGGTGGACTGTACATATTTACCATAGCTCCTCTGTAGTATGCGGTTGTGATGGTACGGAATCTTTCTTGGCCGGCCGTGTCCCTGAAATGATTTAAAAAAAAGAGTAAATCTCAACACGAACGTCAGTTTCCGATGTTCCCATAATTGGACTGCGTACATGGCTTGTAGTAACTGATCTGCCTTCTCAAATATCTGTGACTGCTTCATAGCACAGAGAAGATAGTAGAACAGTACTTTGTGCCACAATGGCTGCACCAAACATTATGCCAAGACCAACCTTTATCGTCACTTAATCCAAATACCTCCATTTCAGTTTTAGAGATGCAGTATGGAAACAGGCCCTTCGGCCCATCGAGTCCATGCCGACCACCGATCACCCGTTTACATTAGTTCCATGTTACACCACATTCTCAACCACTCCCTGCACTCTTGGGGCAATTTACAGAGGCCAAACCCACGCATCTGTTTCTGGGATGTGGGAGGAAACCGGAAAACACGGAGGAAACCCACGTGGTCAAAGAGAGAACGTGCAAACTCCACACAGACAGCAGCCGAGGTCAATACTGAATTTGAGTCTCTAGACAACAAATAGAGTTTGGTTAGGAGACCAGTTGCAGCGGTTGTGCTATCGCCATTGAAGGCCTGTGCTGAATTGCCAGTAAAATGGATCTGTTGATTTTTCCGGCTGAAATAGACTACAGAACCCCCAACAAAGGTTGCTAGGCATGAGATCTATAACTCAGTTTAGTACCAATCATGCCACTGGGATTCCGCTGTATGGGAGATGGCATTCACCAGGTGGTGTAAAAGTGATTTAATGTTCCAATCAAATATTTTGTTTTAAAATCGAAAGTGCAAGGTGACCTGTCGGTGACACAGCGGGGCGGCGCATAGTTACTGCCTTACAGCGCCGGAGACACAGGTTCGATCCTGACTGTGGGTGCTGACTGAATGGAGTTTGTAAGTTACCCCTTTGACCCCGTGGGTTTTCTCTGGGTGCTCCGGTTTCCTCCCACACTCCAAAGATGTACTGTTTGTACGCTAATTGGCTTTGGTAAATTGTAAAATTGCCCCTAGTATGTAGGATAGTGTTAGTGTACGGGTGTTGCAGACTCGGTGGGCCACAAGGCCTGTTTCTGCACTGTGTACGTCTAAAATATAAATTTAAGATGCAAAGGGAGAAGAGGAGGGGAGAATGATAGATGAGGTAGATTGCAGGATAGATTAAATGCAAATAGAGGATGATTACACAGAGGGACAACCACGCAAAAAGATCTTTCCTTTGGTTCTAGTGAAATAGTTAAAGAACAGGAATAGGTCTTCCACCCACCACTGTCCATGCTACCCATCAAGTACCTACCAAGGCCAACCCCATTTACCACAACTTGCATTGCATCTACTAGACCGTGGGCCAGGGTGCTTTTTTGTTTCATTTTGTGATCCAAATCACGTATCAACCTGTATTTATAACATATTGTGTCAAAATATTATAAAAATCAAACCTGAAATTCGTCAAGAACAAAACCTGCACATATTTTAAAATATGAGTAAAACCTCCATTTTCTGAGTAGTAATTGTCCAATTAAAGCACGATTGACATTGAGTCGGACGCCAATTGACCAATCATGTGCTTTGTTTCATGCTAGCTAGGCAGCGAGCACACTGGGATCATGGCTGCCTCCTAATACCATCACAACAATAGCACGGTTTCAAAGGAATAAAGATAATGCAACCACTTGCTGATTATTTTGTTTCACAACTGATTTATCTTTGTAAAGTTATGATGTTATGGACTGTGAAATAAAAATGCTATATAAAAATATAGAGCTAGGATTAGGATTAGGGTCAGGCATTTTCCCCTCAGTGGAAGAGGGTTAGGGTTGGGTTAGGGGATGGCAACCTATGGTCCACTGGCCAGATCCTGCCTGTAAACTGAAAACATCCAGCCCGCAGGCGTATTTTTTTCTGAGGACTTCCGTGATGGAACCGGCGCTATGGGGGTGCTGAAGGCAACCCTGGGCCGATCTGAGCAGCAGGGGGGAAGAGAGGGGGTCGGTCAGTCAGTCGGTCGGGCTGTTTTCCGGCCGGTGGGTGCTGTGAGGTGCCGGTCAGGCTGTCGGCCGGCCGGTGTTGCAGCAAGTGAGCGAGTGCGTGGGCGGGCGGGCAGACTGACGGAGCCAGCGCTATGGGGGTGCTGAAGGCGGCCCGGGCAGCGTGCAGGGTAGTGCTACTCCCCACCATGTTGACATTCGGCGTAATCGTGTTGTTGGGTGGGCTGCCGCTGGTGATCCAGAAGGGCGTGCTGGCCGAGGTGGACGCGCTGAGCGGTCACACGTACGGAGCCCACAGCCGGTCCCAAAGCGGTTCCAGCTCAAGCCGTGGGCAGCCCTGGCAGGGGGCGGGTTAGGGTTAAGCATTTTCCTGTCAGTGGAAGATGCCAGCCTTCCCTCAGCGTGGCACTGCCCCAGGTCCACTATGGCCATGACCCCCACTGCACACTGGCAGTCAGTGGGGTTCGGTAAACGGGGGAACCCACAGGATCTGCCCTCACCCATTAATTAGGCGGGTTCAGGAGCCGCTGAAACCTGGGACCTCTGCGGCAGTCCTGTATTCAATGTTGCCATATACAGCTATATATTGTTGAGCACAAGAGGGCGCTGTTACTTTGTCTAATTAGCTTAATTAATGTGCAACATTTTGCACTGTCGAGTTATGAATTCCTTATCAGTGATGTTTTATCTAAATCTGTGCCAAGTAGATACCAGCATTGGGTCAAATGCCCCTTTAAAAAGTTAAAATCTTGATCCCTTTTGGCACCTCGGCGCATGGCCTACAAGCCGTGGCAATTAAAAGTGCTCCAGTAAAACTTAATCTTATGAAAGTCCCCTTCTCCACCACCTCCTCACATAGTGCATTGCAAATTTCAATCACTCTCTGGATGAGAACGCCTTTTTCCCCCACTCAGATAACCGCTACACATCTTACCCGAAAGCATTACACTCTATAACATCAATAGCTTCAATATTTCCTGCATCTGTCCACAGGCGAGAAATGCAGCACATGTCACAGATTAGTTAAAACACTGATCTTCAAAATGCTGGGGTTACACAAAAAGCTGGAGAAACTCAGCGGGTGCAGCAGCATCTGAGGAGCAAAGGAGATAGGCGACATTTCGGGTCGAGACCCTTCTTCAGACTGGTCAGGGATCAGGGAAACGAGAGATATAGACGGTGATGTGGACAGATAAAGAACAATGAATGAAAGATATGCAAAAAAGTATCGATGATAAAGGGAACAAGCCATTGTAAGCTGGTGTGAAAATGAGAAGCTAGTGCGACTAGGGTGGGGGAGGGAGATAGAGATTAGAGGGAATGCCAGGGCCCGAGGGCTGAGGGAGAGGTGGGGAGGAGACAGCAAGGGTTAACAGAATTGAGAAAATTCAATGTTCAAGCCCAAAGGATGCAGACCTCCCCAAGCGGAATATGAGGTGCTGTTCCTCCAACTTGCGGTGTTGCTCACTCTGGCCGTGGAGAGGCCCCAGGACCGAGAGGTCGGATACGGAATGGGAGGGGGAGTTGAAGTGCTGAGCCACGGGAGGTCGGGTTGGTTTTTGCGGGACCGATGCGGAGGTGTTCGGCGAAACGATCGCCAAGCCTCCGCTTGGTCTCACCGATATAGATCATCTGGCATCTGGAGCAGCGGATGCAGTAGATGAGGTTGGAGGAGGTGCAGGTGAACCTCTGTCGGACCTGGAAGGACTGCTTGGGTCCCTGAAAGGAGTGGAGGGGGAGGTGAAGGGACAAGTGTTGCATTTCTTGCGGTTGCAAGGGAAAGTGCCCGGGGAGGGGGTAGAGCGGGAGGGGAGGGAAGAATTGACAAGGGAGTTGCGGAGGGAGCGGTCTTTGCAGAAGGCAGACAGGGGGGGAGATGGGAAGATGTGGCGGGTGGATGCTGCCCAGCACAAGGGCAAAACAACATTTTTGAAATTGGTTTCAAATACATTGAGGTTAAGTAGCTGTGGGAATTCACACAAGGATAGTCTTCAAAGTTATTCATCGTACGACTGTTCAATAAACTAGTGCGACATATTAGCTGGAAACATCAACAAGAGCTTCAAATTACCTAAAACAAATTAGCAGGTGGACAAAAATGCTGGAGAAACTCAGCGGATGAGGCAGCATCCATGGAGCGAAGGAATAGGCAACGTTAAACTGCCGGCGGGACATCAACCGCCTCAACTTCTCCACTCCCCTGTCTCACTCCATCCTCTCCCCTCCTGAACGTACAGCCATCGACTCACTCTACAACAACCCAGACTGAGTGATCAAACCCGCCGACAAGGGAGGTGCCGTGGTAGTCTGGCGCGCTGATCTCTACAAGTCTGAGGCCACACGCCAACTCTCAGACACTCCTCCTACTTATCCTTGGACCATGACCCCACAGACGAGCACCAGGCCACTATCTCTAGCACTATCACTGACTTCATCACTTCTGGCTCCCTATCCTCCAAAGCCTCTAACCTCATCGCTCCACAGGCCCACACGGCCCGATTTTGTCCTTCACTCCAAAATCCACAAACCTGTCTGTCCTGGCAGACCCATTGTTTCTACCTGTTCGTGCCCTACTGAACTTATTTCCACACACCTCGACTGCATCCTATCCCCCCCCTGGTTAAATCCCTCCCTACCTATGTTCAAGACACATTACACGCTCTCCGTCGTCTCCAGGAATTCCGTTCTCTAGGCCCACATTCCCTCATCTTCACCATGGATGTCCAGTCACTCTACACCTCCATCCACCACCAGGATGGTCTCAAAGCCCTCCGTTTCTTCCTCGACCGGAGAACTAACCAATCCCCATCTACAGATACTCTCCTCCGCCTAGCGGAGCTGGTCCTTACCCTCAATAACTTCTCGTTTGCCTTCTCCCATTTCCTCCAAATACAAGGCTTAGCTATGGGCACGCGCATGGGCCCTAGCTATGCCTGCCTCTTTGTAGGGTACGTCGAACAATCCGTGTTCGAGACGTACCAGGGTCCTACCTCCTGCACCCACACACAATTCACTAACTTCATCCATTTCCCCACTAACTTCCATCCGGCACTCAAATACACCTGGACCATTTCTGACACTTTCCTACCATTTCTTGACCTCACTATCTCCATCGCAGGTGATAGACTTCTGATTACATCCACTATAAACCTACTGACTCCCATGGCTATCTGGACTACACTTCTTCCCACCCTGGTTCCTGTAAGGACTCCATCCCCTACTCCCAATTCCTCCACGTCTTCGCCGCATCTGCTCCCAGGATGAGGTGTTCCACACCAGGGCATCGGAGATGTCCGAGGCATTTACCACCATTGCTGGGTCTTCAATAAGGCAAACCTCAAGAAATCACTCCCTAACTTCCACCAACATGTCTCCTGCTGCACCAGAGGACCAAACACCCTCACCCACTGCTACACCACCAGCAAGGATGCCTATCGTTCTATCCCTCGCCCTCACTTTGGTAAATCCGACCATACCACGGTGCTGCTTCTTCCTGCCTACAGGCAGCAATTAAAGAGCACACCCCCAGAGGTGAGGACAGTACAGAGCTGTTTGGGGGGGTGGCAGAGGAAAACTCCAGGACTGTCTGGAGTCTGTAGACTGGGCAATGTTCAGGGTCTCCGCAACGGACCTGACTGAATACCCCACAGTCGTTACAGACTTCATGGAGGACTGCATCCCTACAAAAACCTTCCAAGTGTTTCGCAATTAGAAGCCTTGGATGAACAGAGATCCGTACTCTTCTCGAACACGACCAGGTATGCCATCAAGTCCAGACACTGGGCATTCATGTCTGAAGTTACCGAGGACTACAAGAAGACCAGATAGGACTTGGTGATAGTATTTCAGTCTCAGTCACAGAGGCCGACGTTAGGAAATCCTTCACAGGGGTGAACCCTCGAAAAGCATCTGGACCTGATGGCATACCTGGTCCTGTTCTAAAAAACCTGTGCGGACCAAGTGGCTGGAGTTTTTTACGGACATTTTCAACCTGTCACTTCTGAGGTCTGAGGTTCCCACCTGCTTTTAAAGGGCATCAATAATACCGGTGCCCAAGAAGAGCAAGGTGACGTGCCTCAATGACTATCGACCTGTGGCACTAACGCCTGTGGTGATGAGTGCTTTTTGAGAGGTTGATCATGGCAGTTCGCTTACCGCCACAACAGATCAATGGTGGATGCAATCTCGCTGGCCCTCCACTCCGCTCTGGACCACTTGGACAACAAAAACTCATATGTCAGGCTGTTATTCATTGACTACAGCTCGGCATTTAACACAATCATCCCCTCCAAGCTGGTTACCAAACTCTCAGATCTGGGTCTCTGCGCATCCCTCTGCAATTGGATCCTCGACTTCCTCATTCACAGACCACAGTCTGTTCGTATTGGTGGAAATGTGTCAGCCTCAATAACAATCAGCACGGGAGCACCTCAAGGCAGCGTGCTCAGCCCCCTGCTATACTCACTCTATACACATGACTGCGTAGCCGCTCATAGTGCGAACTCCATCATCAGGTTCGCTGATGACACCACTGTTGTTGGACGTATCACTGATGGAGATGAGTCTGAGTATAGAAGTGAGATCGACCGTTTGACCAAATGGTGCCAGCACAATAACCTGGCTCTCAATACCAGCAAAACCAAGGAACTGATTGTGGACTTTGGAAGGGGTAGGATGGGGATCCATAGTCCCGTTTATATCAACGGGCCGATGGTGGAGAGAGTCAAGAGCTTCCAATTCCTGGGCGTGCATATCTCTGAAGATCTCACCTGGTCCGAGAACACGGATGCAATGTGCTTAAGAAAGCACATCAGCACCTCTACTTCCTGAGAAGTTTACGGAGAGTCAGTATGTCAAAGAGGACTCTCCCAGACTTCTACAGGTGCACAGTAGAGAGCATGCTGACCAGTTGCATCGTGGCTTGGTTTGGCAACTTGAGCGACCAGGAGCGGAAAACACTGCAAAAGTTGTAAACGCTGCCCAGTCCATCATCGGCTCTGACCTCACTACCATCGAGGGGATCGATCGCAGTCGCTGCCTCAAAAAGGCTGCCAGCATCATCAAGGACCCACACCATCCTGGCCACTCACTCATCTCCCTGCTGCCTTCAGGTAGAAGGTACAGGAGCCTGAAATCTGCAACATCCAGGTTCAGGAATAGCTACTTCCCCACAGCCATCAGGCTATTAAACTCACTCAAACAAAACTCTGAACATTAATAGCCCATTGCACTTTATCTGTTTACTTATGTGTGTGTGTGTATATATATATATATATATATATATATATATATATATGGTCACACTGATCTGTTCTGTATTTATTTATGCCTACTATATTCTGTTGTGCTGAAGCAAAGCAAGAATTTCATTGTCCTATCTGGGACACATGACAATAAACTCTTGAATCTTGAATGTCCTCATTCTTCAGGGAACGGGGATTCCCCTCTCCTACCTCAGATGAGGCTCTCACCAGGGTTTCTTCAATACCCCGTGACAATGTTCTCTCTCCCCATCCCCCCCCACTCGTAACAAGGGCAGAGTCCCCTTGGTCCTCACACCCTACCAGCCGTCACGTACAACAAATAATCCTCCATGATTTTCGCCACCTCCAACCTTGCCACATCTTCCCATCTCCTCCCCTGTCTGCTTTCTGCAGAGACCGCTCCCTCCGTAACTCCCTGGTCAATTAGTCCCTTCCCACCCGAACCACCCCCTTTCCGGGCACTTTCCATTGCAACCGCAAGAAATGCTACACTTGTCGCTTTACCTCCCCCCTCGACTCCAAGGGGGGAGGTAAAGCAGTCGTTCCAGGTGCGACAGAGGTTCACCTGCACCTCCTCCAACCTCATCTATTGCATCCGCTGTTCTAGATGTCAGCTCATCTACATTGGTGAGACCAAGAGTAGGCTTGGCGATCGCTTCGCCGAACACCTCCGCTCGGTTCGCAATAACCAACCTGATTTCCCGGTGTCTCAGCACTTCAACTCCCCCTCCCATTCCGAATCTGAACTTTCTGTCCTGGGCCTCCTCCATGGCCAGAGTGAGGACCACGGGAAATTGGAGGAGCAGCACCTCATATTCCGTTTGGTAGTTTGCACCCTAGCGGTATGAACATTGACTTCTCTAATTTCAGGTAGTCCTTACTTTCTCCTCCCCATGTCAGCTCCCCCTCAGCCCTCTGGCTCCTCTTCCTTTCTTCTTCCCACCCCCCCAACCCTCATATGAGTCTGAAGAAGGGTTTTGGCCCGAAACGTTGCCTATTTCCTTTGCTCCATAGATGCTGCTGCACTTGCTGAGTTTCTCCTGCATTTTTGTCTACCTTCGACTTTCCAGCATCTGCAGTTCCTTCTTAAACATAATGGTTTATCCTTTTCTTTCCAGTTCTGCAAAATTTTTTGCAATTACTGCACTGAAAAGCATTTTTACATCTCCATCTCAAACTCCACCAAAACAGTACAACCTCCATTTCACAGGATGTCAAGGAACACTTATATTATTAGCTACCTCCATTATGTGAAACTAACATGTACCTACCTTCCATAATGGGCTGATGATAATACCCTGTTGTATATCTGAAAACCCCGATATAACCAGGCACATTATGTTAAGGCAACACTGTATTTTAGTGATCCCAAAGATGCCTGATTACTCACCTTGCAGCCCAAACCAACTTTTCCTTAAAAGACCTCCAATAAACAGTCATGGGGTTGTATGGACAGCACTGAAATAGGCCCTTCAGCTCAACTTGTCCATTGAATTGAATTTCCTTTATTGTCATTCAAACAAGTTTGAATGAAATTTTGTACCATGCAGTCATGACAGAAAAAAAGCAACAAAACACACAATGAACACAATTTAACACAAACATCCATCACAGTGAGTCTCCAGGCACCTCCTCACTGTGATGGAAGGCAAACAGTCTTATCTCTTCCGTGCTTGTTCTCCCGCTGCGTTGAGGCGATGGAGGCTCTGGATGTTGAAGCCCCCGCCGGGCGATGGTAAATCCAGCGGCCGATTTTAATCTCTGTGAACGGGTCAATTCAAACTCCGCGAAACGGGCGGACGAAGCTGTCGCAGAGGGAGCTCCCGAAAATCGGTCATCATCCAGGGGACCTGCGAGCTCCCGATATTACCGTCCACAGGTCCCGCGGCTGAAGCCTCCGAAGCTCCAAAGCCGGGTCGCAGCGACAGCGCCACCACAGCCTCCGAAGTCAGCCAGCTCCACGATGGTGAGTCCACCGGAGCCTCCAAGGTCGATTCCAGTTGGAGACCGCCAGCTCCACAATATTAGGCCTCAGCGCAAACGGAGACAGAGTACGACAAGGAAAAGGTCGACAGAGATGGGGTTTAGATCATTACTATGGATGCTGTCTGGACAGAGTTTGGCCCTGTGACCACGTGGGCTTTCTCTGGTTGCTCCGGTTTCCTTCCACACTCCAAAGATGTACAGGTTTGTAGGTTATTTGGCTTCTGTAAATAGTCCCTAGTGTGTAGGATACCGATAGTGTACGGGTTGATCGCTGATCGGCATGGACTAGGTGGGCCAAAGGGGCTGTTTCCGTGCTGTCTCTCTAAACTAAACTAGTATAGTTAAAAAACCTCCAGTTTTTCATTGTGCTTACAATCACTGTGAACAATGAAAGATCATTAATTTGATTAATTAACTGATCATTAACTGTTTCTTCACTGACACTGTTAACTACTGAGTATTTGCAGTTTGTGATCAATGATCTAGCCTACGCACAATATTAAATTTAAATAACTCCCATATCCGAGCAAACAACAATTATGTTCATTAAACTGTTGCTACTTGCCATATCTGGAGCTTGATTTTCTTGCCATCGAGCTCTACCGTTCGTATTTTGAAATCAATTCCTGCAAAACAAAAGAACCAGTGAGTAGAAAGTGTAAAAATGGAAAATTTGTACATACAGTGCCCACCATAATGTTTGGGACAAAGACCCATCATTTATTTATTTGGCTCTGTAATCCACAATTTGAGATTTGTAATAGAAAAAAATCACATGTGCTTAATGTTCACATTGTCAGATGTTAATAAAGACCATTTTTATACATTTTGGTTTCACCATGTAGAAATTACAGCTGTGTTTATACATCGTCCCCCCATTTCAGGGCACCATGATATTTGGGACACATGGCTTCACAGGTGTTTGTAATTGCTCAGGTGTGTTTAATTGCCTCCTTAATGCAGGTACAAGAGAACTCTCTTTACTTCAGTCTTTCCATCACCTTTGGAAACTTTTATTGCTGTTTATCAACATGAGGGCCAAAGTTGTGCCAATGAAAGTCAAAGAAGCCATTAGGAGACTGAGAAACAGGAATAAACCTGTTAGAGACATCAGCCAAACCTTAGGCTTACCAAAATCACTGTTTGGAACATTATTAAGAAGAACGAGAGCACTGGTGAGCTTACTAATCGCAAAGGGACTGGCAGGCCAAGGAAGACCTCCACAGCTGACGACAGAAGAATTCTCTCTCTAATAAAGCAAAACCCCCCAAACAGATCAGAAACACTCTTCAGGGGTCAGGTGTGGATTTGTCAATGACCATTATCCACAGAAGACTTCATGAACAGAAACACAGAGGCTACACTGCAAGATGCAAACCACTGGTTAGCCGCAAAAATAGGGTGACCAAGTTAGTTTGCCAAGAAGTAATTAAAAGAGCAACAACAGTTTTGAAAAAAGGTCTTGTGGACAGATGGGTTTTTTTTTTTTCAAAATATACTTTATTCAAATGATAAATATATACAATACATTAACCTTGCGGAAAATCCATCCAACATTTTCGGAGGCTGTACCATAGATCAATACAGTTTTGACATTTCTTTCCCCCAAATTTCCACAAATCAGTCCCCCACTCGTGCCACAATGGCGTGGGATACCATCCCTTATATTGAGGGGCGTCTCCACCATACCGTACCCCCCATGTCCAGCAGCGGAAGGGCCTTAGACTGTGGCCCTCCCCCACCGAGCCTTGGCGTTGGCTGCACCGAGCTTCAGTGCGTCCCTCAGCACGTACTCCTGCAGTCTGCAGCGGGCCAGTCGGCAACATTCCCTGACGGACATCTCGCTCTGCTGGGTGGTGAACAATGCTCGGGCAGACCAAAGGGCGTCTTTTACCGAGTTGATGACCCTCCAGCAGCACTTGATGTCAGTCTCTGAATGTGTCCCTGGGAACAGTCCGTAAATCACCGAGTCCTCTGTGACGGAGCTGTTCGGGATAAAGCGTACCAGGGACCCTTGCATTTTTCTCCAGACTCTTTTAGCAAACCCACACTCTGTAAAGAGGTGGGCAACCGTCTCCTCGCCATAGCAGCCGTCCCGAGGGCAGCGTGCGCTGGTAGTGAGGTTCCGACGGTGCAGGAAGGATCTGACTGGGAGGGCTCCCCTCACCGCCAGCCAAGCCAGGTCTTGGTGCTTGTTGGTGAGTTCTGGCGATGAGGCATTTTGTGGACAGATGGGGTTAAGATTAACATATCAGTGTGATGCAAGAGCAAAGTATGGAGGAGAGAAGAAACTGCCCAAGATCCAAAGCATACCACCTCATCTGTGAAACACGGTGGTGGGGGTGTTAAGGCCTGGGCATGTATGACTGCTGAAGGTACTGGCTCACTTATCTTTATTGATGATACAACTGCTGATGGTAGTAGCATAATTAATTCTTAAGTGTATAGACACATCCTATCTGCTCGTTCAAACAAATGCCTCAAAACTCATTGGCCGACGGTTCATTCTGCAGCAAGACAATGATCCCAAACATACTGCTAAACAACAAAGGAGTTTTTCAAAGCTAAAAAATGGTAAATTCTTGAGTGGCAAAGTCAATCACCCGATGTGAACCCAATTGAGGATGCCTTTTAAATGCTGAAGAGAAAACTGAAGGGGACTAGCTGCCAAAACAAGCATAAGCTAAAGATGGCTGCAATACAGGCCTGGCAGAGCATCACCAGAGAAGACACTCAGCAACTGGTGATGTCCATGAATCGCAGACTTCAAGCAATCATTGCATGCAAAGGATATGCAATAAAATACTAAACATGACTACTTTCATTTATATGACATTGCTGTGTCCCTAACATTATGGATAGCCTGAAATGGGGGGGGAACTATGTATAAACACTGCTGTAATTTCTACATGGTGAAACCAAAATGTAAAAAAAATAGCCTTTATTAAAATCTGACAATGTGCACTTTAACCATGTAATTTTTTTCTATTACAAATCTCAAATTGTGGAGGACAGAGGCAAATAAATAAATGATGGGTCTTTGTCTCACACATTATGCAGGGCACTGTATTTGCATGATGCACATTGATCAAACAGAATCTCTCCACGTTTTATTTTTGCACAATTGTGCAATCTCCCGGAACCATTACACATTTCACTGAACCTCAGTGAGTGCCTCACTGGACTGCAGATCCGTGGCTTGTCACTTAAATAAAGGCACATATTACCCCCATCCAGTTTAATTTAGTTTAATTTACAGATACAGCGTGGAAACAAGCCCTTCAGCCCACTGAGTTCACGCTGACCAGCGATCCCCACACATTAAACACTATCCTACAGACATTCGGGACAACTTACATTTGTACCAAGCCAATTAACCTACAAACCTGTACTTCTTTGGAGTGTGGGAGGAAACTGGAGATCCCGGAGAAAACCTACGCCGGTCATGGGGAGAACGTACAGACTCAGTATAGACAGCACCCGTAGTCAGGATCGAACCCGGGTCTCCGGCGCTGTGAGGCAGCAACTCTACCAGTGCACCACCGGGCCGCCCCAGTCATCCGGTACTTCACCAGGTGGCTGAAGATGATACAAGCATCTCTGCCAAAGCCCTTGTAATTGTTTCTCCAACGTCCCACAATGTCCTTGGGTACACTTGGTTGGGCCTCCAGGGTCGTGTGAACCTTATGATCTCCAGCACCTCCTCTTTAGTAATGTGCACATGCTTTAAGACATCACTATTCTTTGCCCTGAATTCCCATGACATTGTCCATGGTAAAGAGAAAAGGGATTAGAAATATTCATTTAAGACCTCACCCATCTTCTGTGGCTCCACGCACAAACAGCCAAATTGATCCAATATTGGGGCCCTATTTTTTCAATGTTTACAGTTTTGTTAATTTATGTACAATCTTGTGACATTCTCCTTTACCTTATCTACCAAAGCTATCACCCTCCCCTAATCTTTTGTGTACACCTACGCCACTTATACACTTCAAAGGATTCATGATCCATGCTGCTTAAACATTTGTGCCCTTTTTCCTGACTAGAGCATCAATATCCCTCAGCAACCAGGGTTCCCTAATCTTGGCAGTAATTCATTATAATGATTCCAATCAAGCTGAACAAACGCTACCAGACCATCCAACAAGGCATATTACAGCCTTCTAGATTCAATATTATTTTCAACTATTTCATATAAACTTTCTTAGAATAAGAAAGTTCTAAGGTTCTTAGAATAAGGGGGAGGTCATTTAGGACTGAGGTGAGAACAAACTTTTTCACCCAGAGAGTTGTGAATTTATGGAATTCCCTTCCACAGAGGGCAGTGGAGGCCAAGTCACTGGATGGATTTAAGAGAGAGTTAGATAGAGCTTTAGGGGCTAGTGGAGTAAAGGGATTATGGGGAGAAGGAAGGCACGGGTTATTGATAAGGGACAATCAGCCATGATCACAATGAATGGCAGTGCTGGCTCGAAGGGCCGAATGGCCTCCTCCTGCACCTATTTTCTATGTTTCTATGTAAAAGGCAACGCTGCCATTTTTATTTCAGGTCCCAGTATGCACAATGTTAGGTGTAGGATGGACCTGCAGATGCTGATTTAAACCAAAGATAGTCAAAAAGCTGGAGTATCTCAGCGGGTCAGTAGAAAGCCTCTTGGAAGCCGGAAACAAACCCGAGTACTGAAGGTGAAAGGTACTGTAATGAAGTGATGGAAAAAGTGCAAACAAAAGCTGCTCAAATTAGCAGCAGCATAAATTAGCAGCTTTATAGGTTGAATGAGTTCAAATAATAAAATCAGAGGCTTGAACGCATCACGGTACATTATTCAATTAAAGGGCTACTGCTAAAATTTGCTTTACACTGCAACATTTCAGTGAGGTCACCCACATTTTAAATTGCTTATTAAGTTTGTGCTATTATTGTTAATATAATTCAACAGCATGAATTTCTTCTGCACTATGCATCTTCATTTTCAAATTTGCTGGCAAACCATTTCACCGCAATCCCACATTGCTGACGATTTAAGCCAACGTAAGTCACAGAGGTCGAACACAATGATTTACAGAACTGACTGCCGCTATACAAGGGACAAGATGTAGAAAGCTATTCTCGTAACAAATGCTTACAGAGGCTGCTGGAACAAAGTCTCCAGTAAGCTTGCGAGTGTCAGCTGATCATGAATGAGAAGCTACTCTGTGCTCTCAAGTCTTTCACAACCCAAGATGATCAGCTGCAGCTTGTCACAGAGACTGCCCCATCATTTCCTCACAATGATAGGTCACGGCCCAGGCTTACACTGCTTCAGTGACAGATTAATTCACCATCATGAACCAACATCTGCATGCAAACTCAAATCATTTTTTGCTCGACAAAAGCGGACTGGAACATGTTCAAGACTACTCCGTCCAGCCTGAATGAGTATTCCTCAGGCATCAAATCGTGGACGCAGCCCAGACCGTCACACAAACCAACCTCCCTTCCACTGACTCTATTTATACCTCACGCTGCCTTGGCAAGGCCAGCAGCATAAGCAAGGACGTGTCGCACCCTGGATACTCCCTCATCTCCCCTTTTCCGTTGCATTGGGGGACCAGGCCTCCTGTGTAACAGGGACCCAGCGGGTCCCACTTAATCCAGTACACTGTAAGTGACCCAATTGTAATCATGTATTGTCCTTCCATTGACTAGATAGCACGCAACAAAAGCTTCACTCGGTACCTTTGCACGTGACAATAAACTAAACTGAAACTGAACTGAGCAACACGTTGACAACTGTGAGCCGAACAGAACCATTAACCAGAAACCTTGGGAGATTCACTCTGTCTGATCAAACTCTTTCAAGGACACCCTCCATACCGTACAATGTCAAGTTTAATTTCTGCAACGCTATCAGGGCTGACAGGAGAGCAGTTCAAAAGAAGATAGAGGCTCAATTCAATCGGTTCAGTTTAGTTTAATGTCACGTGTACCGAGGTACAGTGAAAAGCTTTTTGTAGCGTGCTAACCAGTCAGTGGAAAGACAATACATGATTACAAGCAATCCAGTTACAGTGTATAGATGCACGATAAGGGAATAACATTTAGTGCAAGACAAAGCCAGCAAAGATCAAGTCCGGTCAAGGATAGTCCGAGTGACATCAAAGAGGTAGATAGTAGTTCAGCACTGCTCTCTGGTTGTGGTAGGATGATTCAGATTTGCCTGATAACAGCTGGGAAGAAACTGTCCCTGAATCTGGTAGTTTGCATTTTCACACCAATCAAGTGGATGGCAGGTGATAATGGCAAGGCCCACAAAACATCATGGGCTGCAAGCCAAAATGTATGTTGGGGAGGGGGCGAAGGGGATCTAGCAATGGCACATTTCTACCCAAGCTAGGGTACACAAAAGGCTGGAGAAACTCAGCGGGTGCAGCAGCATCTAAGGAACGAAGGGGATAGGCAACGTTTCGGGCCAATACCCTTCTTCAGACTGATGGGAGGTGGGGGGGGGGGAGAAGAAAGGAAAAAGGAGGAGGAGGAGCCCCGAGGGCTGAGGGAGAAGTGGGAAGGGGAGGAGACAGCAAGGGTTAACAGAATTGAGAAAATTCAATGTTCAAGCCCAGAGGATGCAGACTCCCCAAGCAGAATATGAGGTGCTGTTCCTCCAACTTATGGTGTTGCTCACTCACACGCCATGGTGGCACGAGTGGGGGACTGATTTGTGGAAATTTGGGGAAAAGAAACTGTATTGATCTATTGTACAGCCTCCGAAAATGTCGGATGGATTTTCCGCAAGGTTAATGTATTGTATATATTTATCATTTGAATAAAGTATATTTTGAAATTTAAAAAAAAAAAAAAAAAGTGTTGTTCACTCTGGCCGTGGAGGAGGCCCAGGACAGAGAGGTCGGATACGGAATGGAAGGGGGAGTTGAAGTGCTGAGCCACCGGGAGGTCGGGTTGGTTATTGCAGACCGAGCGGAGGTCGCTTCTCGGCCTTTTGGCTAAGATCAAGTGTAGTATCTGTTCTTATCAGTTCGGATAAGGTGAAAGAGACTATCTGTTCTTATTAGAA
Source organism: Okamejei kenojei (assembly GCA_035221665.1). Taxonomy (NCBI): domain Eukaryota; kingdom Metazoa; phylum Chordata; class Chondrichthyes; order Rajiformes; family Rajidae; genus Okamejei; species Okamejei kenojei. The sequence goes on along the minus strand of CM069169.1, from coordinate 3,963,454 downwards.
CAGTTCTGGCGGTTCCTTGGGGACAAGGGCCGTGGATTGCGGAGCGAAATCGTTGAGGAGTCGGTCGGCTGCAGGCTTAGAGGTGGATCCATGCTGGTTGGGAAACCAACCTAACACCTTATTCAGCCACAATGTCAGCAGGAGCAGGAGTGCAGGGTATTCGGAATACCCTGCGAATAAGCGTCAAGGACCTCAGCAAGGGGACCCCCTTCTCACGAGACCTGTTCGTGAAGAAGGTCTTGCTAGAGGCCTGCAAATTTGAGGCCGACATCTACTGCCTCCAGGATTTCCCGGGCAACGGATATTTTGACGTTACCTTCAAGTATCCAACGGGATGGCAGAAGGTGATGGAAGTCTTCCGGGAGAGGGGAAATGAAGCTCCGCTGTCGCTGTTGAAAGTGCAGCCACTCTTCACCCTCCCCACCCAGCAGGAAAGGTTCATTACGGTGCACATGTTCAACCCACATGTGCCCGTAGTGGATGTCCTCACCTTCCTTGCTCGCTACGTTGAGGGAACAGGAGACTGTGTGGACGTGAAGGACGTGCACGGGATTTGGACCAGCAAGCGGCAAGTTAAGGTAAAGCTGAGGGTGGACAAGGATGGAGAAATCGTCCACCCCCCCTCGGTTTTCGCGATTGGAGGAAACCGAGGATACTTGAGCTATGTAGGGCAACCCAGGCTGTGCAGGAAATGCAACAAGCCTGGGCATGTGATGGCCCCAATGCACTGCAGTTGTCTGCAAAAACTGCAAGACGGAGGGCCATGAGACAAAGGACTGTCAGGCCAGCAAGAACTGCAACCTGTGCGGGGAGCCAGGCCACCTTTACAGGGCTTGCCCTAAAAGAGCCTGCAACCTACGCACAGGCAACAAGAGGGGCTGCTGCCAGCACCCCAAAGGGGGACGAGGCACCCCCACCACTGCCAAGACCCCAGCAGAAAGAGGGAACACAGATGAGGACGGCCCAACCACCTTGAGGCCCCAAGTGCCAGAAGGAGACGCCCAGCATCCTGCCCAGGAGGGAGAGTCGATGGAGGAGGGGGAACAGCAGGAGAAATGGACAATGGTGAAGTACAAGAAGAGGGGTCAGCCCAAAGAGCCGAGGCCGGAAAGGAGAGGCAAGTCAAAAAGTAAATCACAAAAAAGGTGTCTTTCTCTTACAGAAGGCAGCAACCTCTCCTCCTCGTCGGAGGATGAGGCGACCGGGAAGTCCCAACGAGGGAGGCAGAAGAAAACGGGGGAGGAAAAGAGAGAGGCCACGACGATCACCTCCCAGCCTCAGGAGACCGAGAGCAGATTTTTCCAAATTGGGCCCCGCGCCCAAGGGGGGCCCCGCGTTAATTTTCCGTATTTCACATGGAAATACCGATTCGCTTTGTCAAATAAGAATTTTTTTTTAAACATTCCCCATACGGATTTTTTTACATGGAATACAAGCGCCTGTACGGTCATCAGACACAAACGATGTGTTAACCACTGTGGTGTTAACAGCCAGTTGTGTTAACAGCGAGTAGTTAACAAGTAGTTATCCAATGCGTCAACAATGCATCGATCCAAATTCCTCAGTAAATGTGTAATTGTGTTTTAGACGAAGTATTAATGATGCTGCGTTCCTTTGAATACAATTCACGTGGCGTCATTAACACTTCTTCAAAACATAATTACATTTTACTCTGGAATGTAGATTGATGCATTGATTGACATCAGGGTTGAGAATCTCCTTTTCTTAGAACTCTGACCATCATGAGTACGAACTTCTTTTTGGTGAAGTTCGTGGTGTGCAGGTTAGTCATTCAATTTACCTACCGACCCACGTTGTGTCTCTCCGTCTTTCGCGCTCTCCCTCCCTCTCTCGCGCGCGCTCTCTCTCGCCCGTTCCCCACCTCTCTCTCTAGCTCTCTCAGCATTCCCGGAATCATTGACGTTTTGCGGTAGACAAAAATGCTGGAGAAACTTAGCGGGTGAGGCAGCATCTATGGAGCGAAGGAAATACGCAACGTTTCGGGTCGAAACCCTTCTTCAGAGCCGGCTATTCCTTTCGCTCCATAGATGCTGCCTAAAGCCCTGCCCCACTGTGCGACTTCACCCAAGAGCTTAAAATCTCTGTGTAGCATCTCTGTTCCTATCTTCAAATTCCCATTTTGAAATAAAATACAGTTTTCGACTTAAACATTTCGCAGCAGGATCGCGATTCGTCGATTCCCACGCATTTTCAATCATCGTTCGATTCGGTGTAATTTTCACACCTGGTTGATGTTGTTTTTTTTAAAGATACAGTACATTACAATTGTAAAATTTTTGTTGAAAGTTTAATTTTATTTCAAAGTGGGAATTGGAAGATAGGGACAGAGATGCTACAGTGATGACTGCATCTGTGCTTCCTTTATGTTGGGGGGAAGAGTCCTGGCCCGTGGCGGCTCCTGATGTGATATGTTCCCCCCTCGGGTGCTGCCTTGCCCGCTGAGTTCCTCCAGCACTCTGTGTTTTTTGTTTGGCTCTGAAGTTGAAGGTGGACCCCCCTGTGTCTACGTTCAACTCCCTGTCTGTGGTGGCTCAGCGGGACGGGCAGGGGCTCTGGGTAGAGGGTCATCCAGCTCAAGAACGGGTCAGAGGGCGATGGATAACAGGACAGCGGGCGGTGGAGCTTACTCCATATGTCAGTGCAAGTAACCTCAATTGATCCCTTGATCGCGCTGACACAGGAGTAAGCTCCACCGCCCGCTGGGATGTTATCCATCACCCGCTGACCCACTCCGCTCTATGATCTTTGCTCTTGAGCTGGTCCCCTCACTGTTCAGACGGAGAGCACTGCCAGAGGTGGGCGGGCCGGCAGAAGCCGCTGAGATGGCAGTCGGTTCCGCTGTCCGGTGATGGAGGCCGCTCGTAGCCACGCGAGCTGCTTCCCTCCCCGGCCACAATGCAGTAGCTCCATGCCCGGAGCGCCGCGGCAGCAGTGAGTGAGTTACAGGCATGAACCCGACCCTCTCCTTCTCAACGCTCCTTCCCTCCTCGCAACGTTACCCCTGGCTAGACTCCCCACGCGCTGTGAAAGGAACTCTCCCCCTAATTGTCATGTTACTCTCAACAAGAGACTCATTTATAATTATTTATTTACATATCTCCGAAAGATTTTCCCAAACGGGCCCCGCACCTCCTAAGGCCGGCCCAGGCCACCATAGACTCGTGGGCTGAACAAGTCCCGTGTCATAAGGAAATATGAAGCATTCTGCGGTTCTGCCGTTTTTTACTCTGTCCAGTTGCCGATTTAAGAGTGCCCACGGGTTAACACGTTAGACTCACGAGACACTAAGGTCAACGCACGGGATCCCTACATTATTACAACGAGTTAAAATGTTTCACTTTTTATCTTGGACAGTGAATTTGACTCGTGGAAAAAAATCAAACATGTTTGATTTTTTTCACGAGTTATCAAGTTTCACGGGTACCTGCCGTTAGCGCCACGAGTGGACAAGTTGATCGCGCCAGTTCCGACGTTGCCGCTACGTTCCTGGTACGTGATCACGAGTGAAAACTCGGGGTCACTCGTGGGCCAACTCGCACCGTGAGACAGGGGTTTAAGACCGATTTGAGCCTCTTGTTACATATTGTACAAGCAGCTACAATTCAATGGGGGTGCAGCGGTAGAGTTGCTGACTTACATTGCCAGAGTCCCGGGTTCGATGGGGGCTGCAGGCATCTTCTGCTATGTGGGAACTTGGTTAGAATCAGAGTCATACAGTGTGGAAACAGGCCCTTCAGCCCAACTTGCCCGCACCGACCAACATGTCCCATCCACACTAGTCCCACTTACCTGCATTTAGCCCATATCCCTCCAAACCTGTCCTATCAAAGTACCTGTCCAATTACTTCTCAAACATTGCGATAGTTCCTGCCTCAACTACTTCCTCCGGCAGCTCGTTCCATACAACCACCACCCCTTCTGTGAAAAGGTTACCCCTCAGATTCCAATAAAATCTTTCCCCCTTCACCTTAAACCTTATGCCCTCTTGTTCTCATTTCCCCTCCTCTGGGCAAGAGATTCCGTGCAAGAGATCCAAGCTATGCTGCCCTACTTTGACAAAAGGAAGCAACTGACAGAAAGGCGTTTTCTTGTAAATGAGGAAAATGTGTTTTTCTTTCAGCTCTCTGTGATGGAATTTCTTACTTCTCTGGTATAAATATTTTCAAACTGTACTCAGAGAAGGACTTATTTTGTTCACCATTGCGTAGAGCATATCTCAAATACCCTAAAACAAGCAATAACTCAATTTTGACAAAATTGTCAGTTGCTGCCTTTTGACAAATTAGGGCAGTATTGCTCTCATGATTTTGTACACTGCTGCGGTTCACGGCGGTATTTCGGGTTATGAACAGTTCATAGGAACAGAACCCTACCATAACCTGGAGGTGATAAGTGATAGGAGCGGAATTAGGCCATTCGGCCCATGATCAAGTCTACTCCGCCATGCAATCATGGACCTGTCATGGATTTTCATATCACATGAACAAGTATTACAAGATATTTAATTGTATGGATTAAGTAAAGTTTAAGAGAAGTATTGTGGAAGATAGCAAACAATCAAATGCTGACCATTCAATGTTGTGGTCTATTCAAGGGCGAAGGCTAATTTTCATTTCTATCTACCATAGTGATATTTCTAATCAACTAAATGGATTTAACCCTGACGAGCATTCAAGTCTGAAGTAGGTACCAACTGTATTTATTGTGTACATTATGGAGCAGATGGCTGGAAAAAAACCCATCCTCCCTGCCTCTGGCATGTCTAAATTTCCACTTTTATCTGTGATAATTCCTGTGATAATTAAACATATCAGGAATATTTTTTGGGAAGGAGGAAGAACCAAGTGTGAACTGCAAACCCCATCTGAAAATGGAAATAAAACCAGAAATAAAAGAATGCAAAGCATTTTGAAATCTTTAACTCTTGGCACAATACAAACATTCCCATATTTCCAGGACAATCTATTTCATGTACCATCGTGAATGTATGCAAAGGCAGGGAGGTGCAGTGCGCAGAGTGTGAAAACAAGGGCACGAGAGTTAAAGTCAAGGGTTTGCTTGGCTGCAAGACTATGTAGGCCACCAAACAGTTGATGATCATTAACAGACACTCGGTAGGGTTCAGACCCGCGCAGGGAGTTTTGGAAAACAAGTTTACAAATGAGAGGGGTCAGGCAGAATGGCAGGTGATATACTTGTGCCTTGGATGCAGTAACAGACCAATGAGTTAAACGATGGTACACAAGGGCTGGAGAAACTCAGCGGGGGCGGCAGCATCTATGGAGCGAAGGAAACAGGCAATGTTTCGGGATGAAACGTTGCCCGTTTCCTTCGCTCCATAGATGCTGCCGCACCCGCCGAGTTTCTCCAGCAATTTTGTCTACCTTCGATTTTGCAGCATCTGCAGTTCCTTCTTAAGCAATGAATCAAACGATGATTAGTTAAGATATACAGCGCGGAAACAGGCCCTTTCGCCCACCGGCCCACGCCGACCAGCATTCCCCGCACATTAACTCTATCCTACACCCACGAGGGACAATTTCTGCATCTATACCAAGCCAATTTACATACCTGTACGTCTTTGGAGTGTGGGAGGAAACCAAAGATCTCGGAGAAAACCCACGCATGTCACGGGGAGAATGTACAAACTCCATACAGACAGCACCCCGAGTCAGAATCGAACCCAGGTCTGCGGCGCTGCATTCGCTGTAAGACAGCAACTCTACTGCGCCACCGTGGCACCCTAGATGCTAGATTTGTACGGAGGATATCCTCACGGCAGCGTTTATGGGCCAAAGTTCACCTCAAATTTAAATTTGACATCTAGATTGCTATCACTTTGTGTAGGAAGGAACTGCAGTTGCTGGTTTACACGGAAGGTAGACACAAAATGCGACAGTAATTCAGCGGGTCAGGTGAGAGGGAAACTAGAGATATGAAAAGGTACACATTTGTTCCTTGTCCCTTTTCATACCTATAGTTTCCCTCTCTCCAACTCTCAGTCAAAAGGAAGCTCTCGACACAAAACGTCGCCTGTTCCTTTTCTCCAGAGATATTTCCTGACCTGCTGAGTTACTCTAACATTTTATGTCCATCTTTATTGCTAACACTTTGGTTCACTTTCAGTCATGATGCCAGAGATAAGGATGGAGCCAATGACTTGGGAACAGAGTTTGTTATGTGTTCAATAATTAGTTAATTGAAGATTTTGCTCATTCAGTGTCAAACCAACAGGCTGACATTTTTGCAGAGATCAGGAAAAGATGTGTCAGTGCAGATGAAAACCATGCCAAGAATCTGGAGGAGGAACTAGATTTAAAGTGTTTCTCTGTTCCAAACAGAACCTTGCAATGAATGTCCTTTGGCTGTGCTTAATTCGTTTTTTCAAGTGCAAACATTCCTTTCAATTTGATATAGTATTTAATTTCAAACTAAATATGTTTGGTGATTTTCATGATATAGTTGAATACTAGTCCAGTGTATTGCCATGCAATCTAAAGCTGATAGTAAGCAACATTTTAGATTAATAGAGAGAAAATGCTGAAGTAACTCAGCGTGGAAACAACATCTCTGGATGGAATGAATTCTCTGCCTCACAGGGCGGTGGAGGCAGGTTCTCTGGATGCTTTCAAGAGAGAGCTAGATGGGGCTCTTAAAAATAGCGGAGTCAGGCGGTATGGGGAGAACGCAAGAACGGGGTACTGATTGGGGAATGATCAGCCATGATCACATTGAATGGCGGTGCTGGCTCGAAGGGCCGAATGGCCTACTCCTGCACCTATTGTCTATTGAATGGGTAATGTTTCGGGTCGAGACCCTTCTTCAGACAGTCAGGGGAGAGGAAAACTAGAGATATGGAAGGACAAGGAGTGCAAATGGGGACATGTAGGAGGAACATTTTAATCAGGACAGTCAAGATTGGTTGGAGAACTCGAATGGGGGACGGATGGAAAGAGAGGGAAAACAAGAGTTACTTGAAGTTAGTATAGACAATATTTTGTCAAAATGAAGCAACATTTTTTTGCCTCAAAACTATGTCCTTAACAGGAATTACAACAACATTTCTCATTCTCAGATTCAACTGTGATTTTAACTTGCAACAGACAGCGGCAACTGTCATTACTTAAGCTTAATGAACATGCTGTTTGGATAAAGTATTAATTTACAAGGAGCGGAGATATAAATAAGATGACAGGATGCAGGGATACAGGAAGTGGTGAACTTTGACAATTAGCTCAGGACATCAGCACAACTCCCCACTTCCTGTAGATACAAACGATGGCATTTTCAGTTTCAATATCTCTAAAACTAGCAAGGACAACCTTGCCCCACTGCAATGAACACAAAAGTTGTGTTGTTTGATTATAAACGAAAAATAATGTGTTGCGATTAAATAGTAAGGAAAACATTCATCAAGTGATCTTTTATTTGTGCAGTTTGGATTAAACCAAAATCTGACCCTTAAGTTAATACTGTTGGTGCTTTGCTTTTGTGGTTGCAACTGCTCCTTCCAATCAGCCAAAGTCAGCTCCTCTCCTCTGCATTTATTTCCTTTCAATGATTGCTGACGGTATCCACTTCCTCTGGACCCCACTCTTTCCTCAACCCTTCCTCTCTCCCTGCGACCCTGCCTCAGGAGAGTTGAAGTGCAACATGATTTTGCATGAAACAGTGAGATAAAACGGAATCGGAAGGAACTCAGATACTGGTTTACACCGAAGATAGACATAAAATGCTGGAGTACCTCAGAGTGATAGACAGCATCTCTGGAATGGCTGACGTTTTGGGTCAAGACCTGTTCCTAGTTCTCCAACCATTCTGACTGTCCACCTGTGTAAATGTTATCTCTGTATGCTTCGTTGTCACCTTCTCCTAGCTGACAATGATCTATTCTATATTTTCATCTCCTTTGATATCTCATTTTCACACCTTGCACTTCCTTATCTCCGTGTGTCCCTCTCCCGACTTTCAGTCCGAAGAGTCTCGACTCGAAACGTCATCCATTCCTTCTCTCCAGTGATGCTGTCTGTCCTGTTGAGTGACACCAGCATTTTGTGTCTATCTTTGAGATAAAAAGTGGAACAGAAAGACTAAGGGAGAAGTAAAAATAGCCAGAAATTGAAGCAAAACAAATCAGCTTCTCCGCTCTTTAGTATTAATTTCATTCAGTGAAGCAGCACAAGAGGTTTCTGATGAGACCCAGTCAACAAGTCTAAACACATTGTGGCTTCCCTCCTGTAGAGATCTCATTTACCAGCACTGGCTTATGGCCTGAAGGGCCTCTATTATATGCTCTCAATCCCAATCTCCTCCAAAAAGATACAATTATTGCCCAAGGAATTAAACCATTGAATCTGCACTGTGTCAACTCTTATTTTTGTAAGGAGACTTAAACAGCACACAATACTTCAAATCCAATTCAAGCCATTCCTTCTTTCCAGAGATGCTACCTGTCCTGCTGAGTTCTCCAGCATTTTGTGTCTATCTTCGATTTAAACCAGCATCTGCAGTTCTTTCCTTCTCAAAACCTTAACCAATCTTTTCCCACAGATGCTGTCCAGCTTACTGCATGTTACAAGCATGTGTCTTGATCGACAACTTTTTGCTATTTACATTTGCTACTGTCCAATCCATTGGGACTAATCCTGAAACTTTAAATATTGAAAGGGTTATATAGAAAATTATAGAAAATGGCTCTTTCTGATTTACGAAGAAATCCGCTTACGTACAGTTCCCAGGAATGTCTAGTTTAGAAGATACAGCACGGAAACAGGCCCTTCGGCCCACCGAGTCCGCACCGACCAGCGATCCCCACACATTAACACCACCCTACACACACTAGGGCCAATTTTACATTTACCCCAAGCCAATTAACCTCCAAACATGTACATCTTTGGAGTGGAAGCCCTGCGAAACCTGGGGACTGTTTCTATGCACGATAAACTTCTGTGCTATGGGAGTATGAAGCACACCGAAGGTGCAGGTGTAACTGACCTTCTCTGCACCCCTCCACATAATATCCAGGAACACATCATCACATGGAGCTAATGGAACAGAAACATTTTCGTCTTGGGTATCATGTCCAATGCAGCCCAATTCATTTGACAAATAAGACAGGACAAATATATTTTCAGTAAAAATTAAGAATCTCAAGATGGTATGGAGATGGTGATAGGTAATCAAAATGCAAGTTGATCAAGGAACATATATTGAAACTTGCAAAGTTTAGTTTAGTTTAAGAGATACAGCCCGAAAAAAACCCTTCGGTCCACCGAGTCTGCATCGACCAGCGATCCCTGCATATTTACACGATCCTACACACACTAGGGACAATTTATACCAAGCCAATTAACCTACAAACCTGTACGTCTTTAGAGTGGGAGAGTAAACCGAAGATCTCGGAGAAAACCCACGCAGGTCACGGGGAGAACATACAAACTCCGTACGGACAGTGACCGTAGTCAGGATCGAACCCGGGTCTCCGGCGCTGTGAGGCAGCAACTCTACCGCTGCGCCACCGGGCCGCCCCAGTCTTCCGGTACTTCACCAGGTGGCTGAAGATGATACAAGCATCTCTGCCAAAGCCCCTGTAATTGGTTCTCTAACGTCCCACAATCCAGAAAATTACCAAAACTCACTCTCCAAAATAATTAACATTGGAATTTTAAATTGAAATGCAGTATCACCTTAGAAAACAGTGGTCGATTTACTAGATTAGCATTCAGAAGCCTGGGGTATTGATCTGGGGAAACGAGTTTGAACTCTATCATGGCAGCTCAGGAATTTGAATTAATGACGTAAATATCTGTGAACATGAAGCCACAATTGTTGCAAATGATATGCCTGGATAATTAAGAATCTGAGAAGGAGAGAGGATTAAGAGTCTGAAGAAGGGTTTCGGCCCGAAACGTTCCTATTTCCTTCGCTCCATAGATGCTGCTGCACCTGCTGAGTTTCTCCAACACTTGTCTACCTTCGATTTTCCAGCATCTGCAGTTCCTTCTTAAACGCCTGGATAATTAATATTTTTCAAGGAGGAAAATCTTTAATCTTTCATCCTTACTCCTTTTCGCCACGATTCCAGAAGTTTGAAAATGCACACCTCCAGACCACAACCGAATCATCCTACCACAACCAGAGAGCAGTCATGAACAACTATCTACTTCATTGGTGACCCTCGGATTATCCTTGATCGGATTTGATCATGCATCTATACATTGTAAATGGCTTGATTGTAATCATGAGGCTTTCTGACTGGATAGCACGCAACAAAAGCTTTTTTTCCTTTGAACTGTGGCCCTTGTGGCTAAGGGGATCAGGGGGTATGGAGAGAAGGCAGGTACGGGATACTGAGTTGGATGATCAGCCAGGATCATATTGAATGGTGGTGCAGGCTCGAAGGGCCGAATGGCCTGCTCCTGCACCTAATTTCTATGTTTCTATGTTTCTATAATTCTCTCCTGCCCTCTAAAACGGTGCAGCCATTAGTTCAGGATGCACATCAGGACAAGCAACAAAAGCCAGCCTGGACAGTGATCCTCACATCTCATTAATTAATACATTAAAAATACTAGGCTTGGATTTCACGCTGCGCTCTAATGTCAATCCATTTTACTTTAAACGGTCTTAAATTATGTGTTATTGTATGAATTGCACAGTATTTCAGCAAACCAAACATTTATTTTGTACAGTTTGCAGTAATGTGCTAACATATCGCTAGAATCAAGTGAGACATTTATGACTGGAAAACCTGTGCAATGAACAGCAAACCCATTATTTCTAAATACGACTACCCAAGTCTTGATCGCCTTCTCAGCTATCACTAATGAACTACAATAATGTAGAATGTATGCCACAGGCAATCTGTAGCTGCTTCCCACGTACTATGGCTAACGTTGTAAGACTAAATGTCCAGGTTTGTCTTCATAGCAGTTTATAGTCCAGGACATGTATGTAACGCTGAGACTTTATAAGGAGCTGGTTAGGCAGCATTTGGAGCAATAATGGGGCCCATATCCAAGGGATGTGCTGGTTCTGGAGAGGGTTAAGAGGAGGTTTACGAGAATGGTCCTAGGAATGATTGGATTAACATATGATGAGCGTTTGTCGGCACTGGGCCTGTACTCTCTGCAATTTAGAAGAATGAGGGGGGACCTCAAAGAAACACCAAATAGTGAAAGGCCTGGATAGAATGGGTATGGAGAGGATGTTTCCATTGTGGGAGAGTCTAGGACCAGAGATCATAGCCTCAGATGGCTCAGAAGCCTCAGAATTAAAGGATGTTCCTTTAGGAAGGAGATGGAAGAATTTCTTTAATCAGAGGGTGGTGGATCTGTGGAATTCATCGCCACAAAAGGAGGCAAAGTCAATTGATATTTTAAAGGCAGAGATATATTCTTGATTAATACTGGAGTCAGGGGTTATGGGGAAAAGGCAGGAGAATGGAGTTAGAAAGGAAAGATAGATCAGCCGTGATTGAATGGCAGAGTACACTTGATGGGCCGAATGGCCTAATTCTGCTCCAATCACTTATGAAATGACATCATATGAAGTATTATTTTGAGAATTGTGATACACACATTTCAATTAACAGCAGTACAACAGAAAATATACTGGATAAATTCAGTGGGCCAAACAGTATCAATGAAATAGATGTGACTATCTTTGCAAATAGGATCTAAAAAGCTGGAATAATCAGCGGGTCAAGCAGCATCACTGGAGGAAAGGAATGGGTGACGCTACAGGTCGAGACCCTTCTTCAGACTGTAACCAAGTGTCAAGTCCCAACTCCAGTTGAGACCATTCATTCGGTCCAGATGAAGGCTCTCAACTCAAAACATTATCTGTTCATTTCACTCCGTAGATATCGCCTAGCCTGCTGAGCTCCTGCAGCAGTTTGTTTCCATTTCTCCAGATTCCAGCGTCCGCTGCCTTGTGCTAGCTGTAGGCGGCACAGCGGTACAGCTGCTGCTTTCCAGCGCTAAAGATCCGGCTTCGATCCTGACTACTGGTGCTTGTCTGTACGTTCTCCACGTGGGTTTTCTCCAAGATCTTGGGTTTCCTCCCACACTCCAAAGACGTACAGGTTTGTGGGTTAATTGGCTTGGTATAAATGTCAATTGTCCGTAGTGTGTGTAGGATAGTGTTAGTGTCTGGGGATCGCGGACTCTGTGGGCAGAAGGGCCTGTGTCCGCACTGTATCATTAAACTAAACAATATTCTGTCATGGGATGCGATAGTTATAAGGGAATTAATATGAAAGTTGTCAAGTTCCAGCAAGTGTGTTGAAATCTCTCATTCACAAAACATCCTTGCAACCATCTATGAGATACGTGCCATGTTCTTTCCATGTACATCTCATCAGTTTAATCAAATGAATGATGAACGTTGCTCATGCTGATCCCCAATGTCACCCAGACACCCACATATAACCTGCTCTTTCACACATGCCCTAGAATTCTCCCCCGATTCTCCAATCAATAAGCCACAGGAAATTGCATCAGCCGATTAACTGCCAACTCGCCCCTATCAGAAAAACGATCAATTTTTGGAATTGGAAAAACGATCTGCTACCTGTATCAGAAAAACGATCAATTTTTTGCCGTTTATGATCTTCATTCATGGACCCACGATGGATTCGAGGACCAGAGGACATAGGTTTAAGGTGAAGGGGAAAAGATTTAATGGGAATCTGAGGGGTAACTTTTTCACACAAAGGACGAACGTATCCATGTACAAACTCGCGTGTCCACGCACACTCTCGCTTGTCCCCGCACACACTCGCGTGTCCCCGCACACACTGGCAAACACATCAGAGCATGCCACAGGATGTTCCTGTTCTCGAACACTTGGCACCATTGGTGACACGGTCCAAGGCTGGGGGTCTCTCATCTGAAAGGACGCCCAACACCATCATTTACAGCATTTCCTATCAGAGCAGACCTGGCCACTGCTCCCTCCCCAAGCCAATCTTAAGCCCTCTTGTCTGCAACGTTTCTGCGCTATTTGCGGCAGGTGGTGCGGGTGGTCTACCTAACTATTGTTGTTGCGTTTTGCTCACCAGCGCTACGCAGGCAGGTGGAACAAATGTAGCTGGGGCATGTTGGCCGGTGTGGGCAAGTTGGGCCGAAGGGACTGCTTCCATACGGTATCACTCAATGACTCCACACAAAATTATATTTTATATAATTATGCTGGTAGCCTTGCCAAGACTCGATGAGCCTTTATAATTGAAACATTGCTTTTACTTCTGAAAAATGGTCAATTGGACCATTCTACACTTGTAGCAAAGAGATCTGTGGCCTTTGTATATCTGTACCTGCACGAGCAGCAGGTATTAGACAGCCAGGGTAAGCACTTTTACTTTTGCCTTTAGAAGGTGAACTCGGGGAATGCCCCGGTTGTAATTTTGTGAAGTGAGAATGTAGCATGAGAACCAGATTTAGGTTTTTTTATTCCATGCAACGAGGATACAGCGAGGTTACTGCGCTCCTCATCTCGGAGCCAAGAATGTTGTATTAAATCAGGAGTTATACTGAATGTGTATGCCACGCGACAGCCAACATCCACATACAGCATGATTTACACCACTTATTTAACTAGACTTTGACAATTTAAATCACAGTTAAATCGTACTATGAGTATCAATCAACCTGGCACATTTCCAAAATTCTGACAATTTACTACTGGGAATGCTAGCTTCTGAAACAACCTGATATTGAAAGTTATGTTTGGATAATAAGCAGATTTTTTTTAAGTACACGTTTACAGCTGAAACCCAGACTCATAACTTCATCAGTGATAGGAGTAGAATTAGGCCATTCGGCCCATCAAGTCTACTCTGCCATTTAATCATGACTGATCAATCTCTCCCTCCTAATCCCATTCCCCTGCCTTCTCCCCATAACCCCTGACACCCGTACTAATCAAGAATCAATCTCTGCCTTAAAAATATCCATTCACTTGGCTTCCAAAGTCAACATCTAACCTGGGTCTCTGGTGCTGCAAGGCAGCAGCTCTAGCAGCTACACCACCGAGCCACCCTAAATTGAAAACTGGAACGTTCTTAATTCATGTGGGAAGCTCAAAGAACAGATCAAAAACAGGCCAGGTGTGGCATTACAATATCACACAGAACAACTGCTTCTTCCTGCCAAACATCATGCTACTAAACTCTGTTCAACTCCAACCATCATCTCATAGAACAGTACAAGAACGTGACCTTCAGCCCATTCTATGATCTTACATAGACTGTCTTTGGTTGCACTGCACACTTCAGTTTAGCATTATTGTGGTTACCTAGTATAACTGTTATTAATGTATTGTATTTATTATATTTATCTGTATGTTACAATTATGGGCATCTAAGTTACAGCATGTAAGAATTTTGGTGCTGGTACGTAAGATCACTCTTGATGTTATTGTATATCCTCTCATGAAATGCAAATTTGACCACTCAAAGCGTGGCATCTTCAAGTTTATTTCCATTGTGGGTGGGAATGACTAGTTTGTCTCAACTGTTGGGGAAGTTTTGGGTGAGTAAATGATATTGTTATCAAAAATTACTGCTGGACCGTGATCAATTGGGCTGAGGAATGGTTAATAGGCGTTGCATTTTGAGAAGCAAACTAGTGTAGGACCTTCACAATGAATGGCTTGCTCTGGGGAGTGTTAAAGAGCAAGGGATCTAGGAGCGCAGATACGTAGTTCCATGAAAGTGGCAGACACAAAATGCTGGAGTAACTCAGCGAGTGAGGCATCATCTCTGGAGATAAGGAATGGGCGACGTTTCGGGTCGAGACCCTTCTTCAGACTGATGTTAGGGGAGGTGGCGGGACAAAGATAGAATGTAGTCGGAGACTGTAAGACTAGTGAGAGAACTGGGGATGCGATGGAGAGAGAAAGCAAGGGCTATCTGAAGTTAGAGAAGTCAATGTTCATACCGCCGGGGTGTAAGCTCCCCAAGTGAAATATGAGGTGCTGTTCCTCCAATTGGTGCTGGGCCTCACTCTGACAATGGAGGAGGCCCATGACAGAAAGGTCAGACAGAGTGGTGAGGGAACTCTCTGCCACAGAGGGTAGTTGAGGCCAGATTGGCTATATTTAAGAGTGAGTTGGATGTGGCCCTGCTGGGCCAGTACGGGATACTGAGTTGGATGATCAGCCATGATCATATTGAATGGCGGTGAGGCTCGAAGGGTGAATGGCCTACTCCTGTGTAAGATGGACTGAGCGGAGGCGTTCAGCGAAACGATCGCCGAGCCTGCGCTTGGTCTCGCCGATGTAGAGAAGTTGACACCTGGAACAGCGAATACAGTGGATGAGGTTGGAGGAGGTGCAAGTGAACTTCTGCCTCACCTGGAAAGACTGTTTGGGTCCTTGAATGGAGTCGAGGGGAGGTAAAGGGACAGGTGTTGCATTTCGGCTTGTTCTTGCTAGAATTTAGAAGACTGAGGGGGGATCTTATAGAAACTTACAAAATTCTTAAGGGGCTGGACAGGCTAGATGCAGGAAGATTGTTCGCAATGTTGGGGAGGACCAGAACAAGGGGTCACAGTCTAAGGTTAAGGGGGAATTCCTTTAGGACCGAGATGAGGAAAACATTTTTCACACCTCATTCTCTGCCACAGAAGGTAGTTGAGGCCAGTTCATTGGCTATATTTAAGAGGGAGTTAGATGTGGCCCTTGTGGCTAAAGGGATCAGGGGGTATGGAGAGAAGGCAGGTACAGGATACTGAGTTGGATGATCAGCCGTGATCATACTGAATGGCGGTGCAGGCTCGTAGGGCCGAATGGCCTACTCCTTTACCTATTTCCTATGTTTCTTTGTTTCTATCTCCTGCGGTTGCAGGGGAAAGTACCTGGGGAGGAGGTGGTTTGGGTCAGAAGGGATGAGTTGACCAGGGAATTTCGGAGAGAATGGTCTCTGCGGAAAGCAGAAAGGGGTGGAGATGGGAAGTAGTGGGATCCTGTTGGAGGTGGCTTGAAAGTGGCATTATAGGTAGATAGAGTGGTCAAGAAAGCTTTTGGCACATTGGCCTTCATCAGTCAGGATACTAAGTCGAGATGTTATGTTGCAGTTGTACAAGACGTTGGTGCGGCCGCATTTAGAGTAACATTCAATTTTGGTCACCCTGCTATGATGTTAAGCTAGACAGCATGCAGAGATTTATGAGCATGTTGCCAGGAATTGAGGGCCTGAGCTACATGGAGAAGTTGGAACAGGATAGGACTTTATTCCTTGGAGCGCAGGAGGATGAGCGTTGCTATTATAGAGGCATATAAGAGTATAAGTTAATATAAGGTAGATGCACAGTCTTTTACCCAGAGTTGGGGGAATCAAGAACTAGAGGACATAGGTTTAAGATGGGAGGAGCAAGATTTAGTAGGAACCCGAGGGGCAGCTTTTGCACCCAGGTATGTGGAACAAGTGGCCTGAGTTGGTACTATCACAACATTTAAAAGACGTTTGGCTGGGTACATGGGAAAGGTTTAGAAGGATATGTGGCAAATGCGGGGCAGGTGGTTTTTAGATGAATAGCTTCATAGTGTAGATGGGGCATCTTGGTTGGCATGGGCAAGATGGGCCAAATAGCCTGCTTCTACGCTGCATGACTCTGACTAAATGCAGGGCCTTCAAAAACACTGAACATTTGTGAACACTTTTTGCATTTTATTCAGATCTGTCAGATTGCAGAATCTTCACATTAAATCAAACATTGTCCTTTTAGGCTTCTGCAAGTAATCCTTTTCTTAATAGTGGCGATCCTTTCTACATTTGACTTATTTACGCATTTCAGTGGTTGTTTATAAAGCTGAAACGGTGTCAGTGAATACTGCTATGCAAAACAAAAAAAAAAAAACAGGGTTTTTGAGAAGATATGATTTTGGTCCCATTTTGACATGAGCTTTGTCAAATCGTTGAATTTAGTGTTGGCAAGTATGAAATGCTCCATCCAAGGCCACAAGAAATTGTGGAGATTTATGGACGCAGCCCAGACCATCACACAAGCCAACCGCCTTACCTGACATATGATGAGAGAATGGATCAACGGGGCTTGTATTTGCTGGAATTTAGAAGGATGAGAGGGGATCTTATAGAAACGTACAACATTCTTAGAGGATTGGACAGGCTAGATGCAGGAAAAATGTTCCTGACGTTGGGAGAGTCCAGAACCAGGGGTCACAGTTTAAGAATAAGGGGTAGGCCATTTAGGACTGAGATGAGGAAAAATCTTTTCACCCAGAGATGTGAATCTGTGGAATTCTCTGCCACCGAAGGCAGTGGAGGCCAATTCACGAGATGTTTTCAAGAGATAGATTTAGCTCTTGGGGCCTACGGAATTTAGGGATACGGGGGAATAAGCCAAAATGGGCTACTGAATTTGGATGATCAGCAATATTAAATGGCAGCGATGGCTCGAAGGGCTGAATGTACCTGTTTTCTCTGTTTCTATAGCATGCAACAAAAAGCTTTCCCCTGTACCCTGGCACATGTGACTTTAAACTAAACTATTGTGCCAATTTGGCTAGCTATCTTTTTTCTTTGTCAATAAGAGGAATCTCATTGAAACTTATCGAATCGTGAAAGGCCTGGATAGAGTGGGGTGCTTCCACCAATGTGAGAATCTAGGACTAGAGGTCATAGCCTCAGAATTGAAAGACGTTCGTTTAGGGAGTAGATGAGGAGGCATTCCTTTAGTCAGTGGGTGGTGATCTGTGGAATTTGTTGCCACATCCGCGTGCTCCAGTTTCCTCCCACATCCCAAACATGTGCAGGTTTGTAGGATAACTGGCCTCGTAGATTGCCCCTCGTGCGTGGGGAGTGGATGAGAAAGTGGGATATCATAGTAGTTGTATGGATCGGTATTCAATGGTCAGCATGCACTCAGTGGGCTGAAGGGCCCGTTTACATGCTGTATCTTCAAACTAAACTAATTGGATTTTGCAGAAGTTTGTAGTAAAATGCTAATATTACAAGCTTAACTAACCTGGAATTGTCGACTGCATGCAAGATATTAAATATGGATTGTAATTATCAAACTTGAAAGTAATTCTTAATTGTTCCTATCTGGAATATTTTAGTGGTTACTAAGTTCTTCAAATAGCAGATAGAGAAGGATAGTTTAAAATACGAGAATGAAGCACGTAAGTGGAGAATTTCAAATAAGCCTACAGATAATTGCTGCAATTAGAAATTTGCATATTTTGTGCTGTATTCATTTCATAGGGATGCTCACGTTATTTGCTTGTCAAATCACACAACTAAGCCTGAGGGGAAAAGAGAGTATGCATGATCGGGCAATCAGCATGTGTCGGAAAGAAATGCAGATGCTGCTTTAAATCGAAGGGAGACACAAAATGCTGGAGTAACACAGCAGGACAGGCAGCATCTCTGGAGAGAAGGAATGGGTGGCGTTTTGTGTTGAGACCCTTCTTCAGTCTGAAGAAGAGCCTCGACCCGAAACGTCACCCATTCCTTCTCTCCAGAGATGCTGCCTGTCCCGCTGAGTTACTCCATCATTTTATGTCTGCCTTGAGGCAATCAGAATGCATACCGTTGAGATCTTGTGGGAGATTTGAACCAGAACAAACTAATGATGACCTTCTCATTAAGGCTTGCCAACCACCTTCCATAAATAGTATCCATACCGATAACATGTTGGAATTGTGATTACTGCCTGTGAAATCATACCATGATAAATCAAGGATGGAGACTGGGTGGAAGAGAAATTATAGATGCAGCAATGCTCATTATTACTCTCAGACTTCCAATAATACAGAAAATTGTACCCATTCAAGGACATCTTTTAACTTCTGCTCAACAAATACAGCCTAACATGTTACCCACAAATATTAATTAAAAACAAGTTGGCAAAGTTGAAATGTGTAGGAAGGAACTGCAGACGCAGGTTTAAACAGAAGAATACAGACAAAAAAAGTTGGAGTAACTCATCGGGTAAGACAGCATCTCTGTGGGAAAGGAATATGTGACGTTTTGGGTCGAGACCCTTCTTCGGACTAAGAGTCAGGGGAAAGGGAAACGAGAGATATAGACAGTGATGTCGAGAGTTATAGAAAAAATGAATGTCAAAAAAGTATGTTAAAAAGTAACAATGATAAAGGAAACAGGCCATTGTTAGCTGTGGCCTTGGTAAAAACAAGTACAATGAGACTCAACAAGACGACTGAAGCTGTTACGACTTGGATGGGGGAGAGGGGGAATGCAGGGGTTACTTGAAGTTAGAGAAATCACTATTCATACCACAGGGTTGTAAGCTGCCCAAGCTAAATACTAGATGCTGTTCCTCTAATTTGTGTTTGGCCTCACCCTGACAATGGAGGAGGCCTAGGACAGACAGGTCAGTTTGGGAATGGGAAGAGGAATTAAAGCAGGACTGCCAACGTTGGGTGAGAGTTGAGAGTGAGAAATTGCGAGGGAGCGTAGCGACCGAGGGGGAGAGGGTGTAGGAGGGGGGTGTCCCCCCTCCCACGATAGGGAACTTGCGCATTTTTCAGTTTGAAATTGTGCAAACTGGTGCATATGTAGCGAGTCTTTTAACTTAGACTTGAATGGAACATTTATGCTTTAAATTAGATTAGGTATGAATAAGGTTAGGCTAAATTACATTCCTAATTACATTCCACAATAGAGCAGGCTCTGATCAGCAGGTACAGCCCAAGAATGACTATATTCATGTATGGAAATCAGATTATAATTCATGGTGTTATATATATGAGAAAAACACTTAGAAACAAGGCAAGAGTCGGAGTTGACTATGGAAACAAGATGAAAATTACGTCACATATTCAATCATATATGGTTCAATGAAATTAAGATGTAAAAAATATATGGAAACAGGCCCTCCCGCCCACCAGGTCCACACCGACCAGCAATCTATCATACACCAGTTCCATCCATCACGCCAGGGACAATTTACAGAAGCCAATTAACATATAAACCTGCACTTCTTTCGGATACGGGTGAAAGCGGAATATCCAGAGGAAACCCACGTGGTAGTAAGGCGGCAACTCTGCCGCTGCTTCACCGTGCTAACCCATAAAATTATTTTTTCTGTAATTTATTTATTATGGTGTCATGTGAATAAATATGAACACATGATTCTGATTTCTGCCCTTTCACGCCTAACACACATCTCCAGTCATTGTGTTTTATGGCTGGTTTTCAACCTCTTCAGTCTGAAGGTCTCGACCCAATACATCACCCATTCTTTCTCTCCAGAGATGCTGCCTGTCCTGCTGAGTTTTTCTAGTTTTTAGAGTCTATCTTCAGTTTAAACCAGCATCTGAAATCCTTCCTACACTATTTGTTAAGCAAAACAGGTCCTATTCTCATAATATTATTCACCTCAACTAAGTTTTTTCTTCACCTCCGTTGCTGCAGAGAATACAATCCCAGTTATCAAATCTTTCTTCAAAATGAAAAAAATAATTCCAGCCCTGCCAACATCTTCATAAATCGCCCCTGAATTCTCTCCAGAGCAATTGCACCCTTTCTACAATGTGTCATAGTCTTACAGCATGGAAACAGGCCCTTCATCCCAACTTGTTCATGCAGATCAAGATGCCCCATGTAAACTAGTCACATTTATCCGCATATGGCCTATATCCCTTTAAACCTTGTGTGCGCCAGTGTGTAAGAGTGTGTGTCAGTGAAGCGGCGACAACATCCAGATTGAGCGGAGACTTGGTGATGCCCGGGGAGCGTTTCCCTCCCCCCCCTGGGAATGCGGGCGGCCCAGGTGCTCCTTGTCCAGCTGGGGTCCGGGGAAGCTGAGAGCCAGTGACCCGGGTGTCCGGGGGGGGGGGGGTGAGGGTCAGTGACCTGGGGGTCGGACATCGGAGCGGAGCTATAGCCCGAGATTCATCCCCGCGGCTCCAGGGGCCGGCACCGATGCCTCCACTCACCTGGTCCGCTCCTGGCCGAGGTTAAAACTCCACAGGTGTGTAGAGAGCGGCCAATCTCTCTCTTTCTCTCCTCCCTCTCCCCTCCCTCTCTTTCCCCGGACGCCCAATGGGGAGACTGGCGGACAGGGTGCAGCGTGGATTGGCGGCGCTGGCGCTGCTTTGTGAGTTGAAGGGCAGGAGGGAGGGAGCGAGGCTGCAGCGGCGGCCGGCAGCGCAGCACTCGCAGCCGGTGCACAGAGGCGCTGACACCCGCTGCCCGGCCATCCGACCAAGAGAGAAGGGAAGCGATGTCACTCACAGCCGTCAACTGACGCACTTCCCCAGACTGCACAGAACGCTGTCATATGGCGCAAAGAGACAAACTGTGCAGCAAAGATCATATAGCTCCACTATAGGATCCTTGCTGTGCAAGGGACTGAAGACAGCATGAGAAGTCTGTCATCAGCGTGAGGGCGTGAGAATTGGTTGAAATGCGTGACTCTCACGCTCAAAGCATGAGAGTTGACAGCCCCGATTAAAGTGTTTAGCAACCAGGAGATCAGGTAGGCCCAGGGAGGCTGAGCAAAGTTGAAACTTTTTGCCTTTTCGTTTTTCTTGTTTCCTTTCAGTTTCTCACCAACATAATTTGCAAATGTCTGGTCACAATCTCAATCACACTTGTCACACTGTCTACTGACAACTGCCCAAAATAATGTTTTGGCTAATTCTAATAAGCCTTCTGTAGATGGTTTATATGCAACAATACATCAATTATATTATATTACATCAATCATAACGCCTTCCCCTTCCTGGGCGCAGCAGTAGAAGAATGTAGCTAGTGCTTGAAGATGTATGTAATACCCTGTGCTATCATTAAAAGATGTTGCACACTTTAAGAGCTTGTAAAGTGTTTATTTACACCTTCTGTTCAAAGTGGCTTTAGATTTCACTCCTCTTCTCTCCTTATCTGACACCCATCTGTCTCCTCTCCATCTCGAGCCTTTGTCCACCCATTGCCAACCAAAACCCACCTCACCTATATTAGCGTAGACTCTGTGCACTTTGTTCAATACTTGCGCCAAGGCCTTCTGGATCTTCCGGTTGCTAACCATTTTAACTCCCCTTCCCATTCTCACACTGACATTTCTGTCCTGTGGATGCCAGAGTGAGGCCACATGCAAACTGGAGGAACAGCAACTCATTTTCCACATGGGTAGCTTACAACCCAACATTCAATTCTCCCGAGACTAAGTGAATTCTCCCGTGACTGAGTGAATTCTCTAATTTTAGGTAACTTGTCACTCACATTCCCCCCCACCCCCAAACCCTACCCCCTCTCCCCCACACTACACCACTATTCCCTCCCTGTGCCTCACCTGCACTCCCACTTATTTCTCCCCTCATGACCCCCCACCCCTTCCACTTTCTGGCATCACAATCTACAACTGTTTAAACTGTCTGACACCTTCCTTTCTTATCTCTGGCCTCTGTTCCAACCGTCTGCCGATCAAACCCACCCCCCTCCTTGCCATGTCGCTCTATTACCTGCCACGCTTTGTTGTACCTCTCCACTTTTCCAGCTTTCTTCTCCTCCCCTCCCCCCCCCACTCAAATCAGTCTGAAGAAGGGTCTCGACCCAAAACATCACCGATCCATATTCACCAGAGATGCTGCCTGGCCTGCTGAGTTAAGGGCCTGTCCCACTTACGTGTCCTTGGCACGCAAATTACGCGACCTCGTGGTCGAGTTGAGCCGCGACAGTACCACGAACGTTGCACGCGATTTAATGCGTCCGCACAGCCGTCTGGAGCGCGTGATGTTATTTGAAGAGGGACGCAAAATGCCGGAGTAACTCAGCGGGACCGGCAGCATCTCTGGAGAGAAGGAATGGGTGATGTTTCGGGTCGAGACTCTTCTTCAGTCTGAAAGAAGGGTCTTGACCCGAAACATCACCCATTCCTTCTCTCCAGAGATGCTGCCAGTCGGTCCCGCTGAGTTACTCCAGCATTTTGTGTCTATCTTCAATTTTCTTGGCCCCGCTCTGGGAGTAGAAGTGGGGGCGGATCCGCACCGCAACGGCCGTGAGCCCCAGGCCGAGCTCGGCGATCGTTTGCCTGCTTCTGCTGCTGTTAGAGATGAGGCGTTGCATCGCGCCAGGGTCTTGGGCCTGTCCTACTTTGGCCGTCAGTTCCGCGACAGGCCGTTGGCGCGCGAAGATTTAGTTTGGTACAAAAATTTCGGAGCCCCGCGCGATGTCGCGCACAACTGCATACCCCTCCCCAATTCTCAGTGGGAGTGGCCCCGCGCGGCCATACGATGCCCGTGCGCCTCAACGCGACCATGAGGTCGCGTAATTTGCATGCCAAGGACACGCAAGTGGGACAGGCCCTTAACTGTCACACTTTATTTTGTTTTGTTTATCACTTACCAAGCTTTGCCCCATCCTATCACGTTACTAGCTTTCGCTCCTCCTTCACTACAAGCAGTTTGAGGGGTCCCAAACGGAAAAATCGCCTATACACGTCCTCCAGAGATGCTGCCTGACCTGCTGTTACTCCAGCACATTTTCTTTTGTAAAGTAGCATTTGCAATTTCTTGTATCTCTAGATCAAGTGACAAATGGAAGTTGGAGGCACTTCAGTGAATTTTGTTTAAAAAAAATACCTGCAAAATAGACACTATCTTTTGATAAGTTCTAATCAAACCACAAGATAGCAAAATTATAATAAGATAGACACAAAAAGCTGGAGTAACTCTGCAGGACAGAGCTCTAGGAGCTAGTGGAATCAAGGGATATGGGAAGAAGGCAGGCACGGGTTATTGATTGAGGACGATCAGCCATGATCACAATGAATGGCGGTGCTGGCTCGAAGGGCTGAATGGCCTCCTCCTGCACCTATTTTCTATGTTTCTATGACAGGCATTAGTTTATTATAGTACTTAGTAATTTTTTTTTCAAAGATAGAAAATAAAATGAAACAAATTAGTTTCATTCCGATCAAAACTACACATCTGGGATTCCTACAAGATTGTTTTTTATTTAAATTTCCCAACAGGATGTGAAATTCTCACAACAAAAAAAACTTCAAACCACAGGTGAAACCGTATCTCATAGTAAACCCCCAAATTTCCCCAAAACTGGAAGTTTCAGTTTCAATCTCAGTGTACCAATAACAACATAATTCATGAAGGCAGACCACGTTACGTATACCTGCTATTGCCTCTAATATTTCAAATGGCTTGTTAGACCCAAAATATCAGGAAGGCAACAATTTCCTGCAAGTGAACATCAAGATCAAAGTTATCCAAAGAACATCAAGTCCATTCCTTTAGGGCCTGTCCTACCAGCATCCGACTCCATGCGGTGAGCGCGACCAAGCTAGAAGCGGGGGCCGCACGGAGGTCGGGTGATCCCTGTACAGGGCCGTTCCCAACAGCATGCGTCTGCATGCGAAGAGCGCGATCAAACCGGCAGCGGGGGCCGCGCGGAGATCGGGTGAGTGGCGCAACGCGGCGCAAAGTGAGGTGAAGTTGGAGCGAAGTCTTAAAGGTAAGTTCCCCAGGACAGAGAGGGACACACAGAGAGGGGCACAGAGGCACACACAAGAGGGTCACGGAGGCACGGCGTCGAGGCGGTGTCTAATGTGTCGAGGCGACTGCGAGCCGACAAGCCGTTGCCGCGCGGAATTTTTGAACATGGTCAGTTTTTCGGAGCCCCGCGCGATGTCGGGACGAACTCCGCACAATTCCGGCGATCGAAGTGGGACCGGCCCCGCGACGCTGAATGGCTCAAGCGACCACGTTAGGTCGCGCTCATCGCATGGAGTTGCATGCTGCTGGGACAGGCCCTTTAGCCTAACCTCCCTCAGGCAATGCAAGTGCCAGAACAACATGGAAAATACATTTGGACAGGTACATAGAAAGGTATAGAGGGAATGTGTCAAAAGGAACAGCAGATTCTGTTTTATACCGCAGACAGACATAAAGTGGTGAAGTATGATGGAGCGGGTCATGCAGCATCTCTGGAGAAAAAAGGATTGGTGACGTTTGGGTTGAACCCTTCTTCAGGATCTGAAGAAGGGAGACAAAAGTGCTGGAGAAACTCAGCGGGTGCAGCAGCATCTGAGGAGCGAAGGAAATAGGCAACGTTTCGGGCCAAAACCCTTCTTCAGAAGGGATCCGACTCCACGACACCTATCCAATCCACAAAGGTTTAGAGGGATATGGGTCAAACGTGGGCAGGTGGGACTAGTGTAAATGGGGCATCTTGGTCAACATGGGCAAGTTGGGCTGAAGGGCCCATTTTCATGCTGTATGTGTCACATCTGATTGAAATGTTAGACGACAAAGCAACATGCGCTGGTGATTGTAAGTGCAAATGACGGGAGAGATTCCAGTATTTATTTCCTCTTTCCCTCTTCTGACATAGGGTCCAGGACCTGAAATTTTAATTTTGTTTTTCCACAGATACTCCCTGACCGGCTGAATGTTTTGAGCACTTTTGATTTCATTTTAGTTACATTTACCATCCCCAAATCATAATCTTCACTTGCAAACTGCCCAAACCTGCCCAATCTCAAAGTAACTACTGTCCAAACTCTTATCCCACGACTGACCTACGTCAATCATTTATTTTTGATGAGCTACATTGAGCTACAATGCTCCTTTTAAAATATTCCATCTAGCAATCAAAAAAAGCTCCTGCTGAAAAGCCAACATGACAACTGGAGATAAAATACTGGAGATACTCAGCAGATCAGGCAGCATCTGTGAAAGCTAAACATTTCAGATTGCTTCAGAACTCAGGTAGGTCAGAACGTTGGAACAGCACGGTGACACAGAGATAGAGTTGCTGCCTTACAGTGCCAGAGACCCAGGTTCGATCCCGACTAGGGGTGCTGCCTGTACAGTCTGCACCTTCTCCCCGTGACCTGCGTGGGTTTTCTCCGGGTGCTCCGGTTTCCTCCCACACTCCAAAGACGTACAGGTTTGTAGGCTAATCGGCTTAATATAACTGTAAATTGACTACGTTGTTGTTCGTACTTCGTAGTCGAAGAAGACCATGACTTCAGTGTTTTTGTTTGTAGGTCCGGAGGTGACTGGTGAGACCGATCCAGGCCCGCCCGCATATGGGACACAGTTGGGTGGGTGCTGCAGTAGAAGTTGAAGTGACTCGAGTCTTGTGCGCGGCGTGTTTTCTCTAAGCTTCTGCAGTGCGCTTCTTCTCAGCTGCACGCGCTCCTGTGGTGATCTTGCTTCACCAAATTGACCATAGTGTGTGTAGGATGGTGTAAATGTGCGGGGATTGCTGTTCAGTGCAAACTCGGTGGGCCGAAAAGGCCCGTTTCCACGCTGTATCTCTAAACACTAAAGTAAACACATCTATGCAACCACCCCCCACACACCCACCCACCCTTCCCCATTTCCTGAAACATATCAGCAAACCCATCTCCTACACAAAGCTTGTTAATAGCATGACCTGTGTCACCTGCAGACATTGTTAAATTACTTTAGATTCCTTCAACCAAATTGCTGATGCAGACTGAATAACTGGGCCTCAGCACTCATGAGTCATAACCTGCCAACCTAGAAACAATGTGTAAAAAGGAAGACAAAATGCTGGAGTAACTCAGCGGGACAGGCAGCATCTCTGAAGAGAAGGAATGGGTCTGAAGAAGGGACTCGACCCGAAATGTCACCCATTCCTTCTCTCCAGAGATGCTGCCTGTCCCACTGAGTTACTCCAGCTTTTTGTGTCTGACCTGGAAACAATGCTTAATGTCAGTAAAGCAATCTTCAATCGACACTTGTATATTGTGTGGACATAGCGATTCCACAATCTCGTAATAGATTTTGGGCTGCATTTTCTCACCAATTCATTTCCAGAGAGGAACGCCCATCAAGTTTCTCAACATCACATAATACAAAATGTCTCTCTCAGCGAGTTGAAAAGACTTTTTCATTTGCACAAATTCAAATCAGAATGTCTGCCAAATAACTTGAGCGCCAAGTCCTTCACTTGCTCAGCTGGAAACGAATCAGATTCCAAATATCACTTTTTGTAAATGATTTAATATGACAGTGAAGCTGGAAAATTACGGAAACACATTTGGCCCGACTTTGTTTAACTCAATGTCAGGAGCTGGCCTCCACCTCGACCACTCCCTGGGTCATTGACCTCCCTTGGCCATTCCCTGAGCTTGCCATCTGCTCTCCAAACCCCAATTCACACAACACTCCTGAGCCAGATTGAAGGAATGAACTACAGTGCACCAAGGGATGTGGTCTGAAACAAACTGTAGTTACAGTAAATCCACAGATGTGACTCAAAGACATGTTTTAAAAGTATAATGCATTTTTGCACGGTTTGAGTGCCTTTTGAAAATTATCAGAGCAAATAAAAATATTATTTCCCTGCACTTTTCTGCAACTCAGCTGCAATTTATGGGAGTCAATTCTATTAGTTAGAGTTACAGAGATATGCAGTAAAGAAATAGGCCCTTCTGTCCAACTTGTCCATGTCAACCAGGTTGATTAACTGAGCTTGTCGTATTTTTCTGGGACTAGTCCAAACCTTTCTGATTCATGTAGCTGTCTAAATGGCTTTTTAACTGTTGACATCTGCCTTTATCAATTTCTCCGGCATATTTTTTGATATATCCACTGTGTGAAACTCTTCAAATCCTTTTAAATCTATGCTCTCTAGTTTTAGACTTCCTTATCTTGTGGAAACAACTGTGGTTAGTTACCTTATCAAACCGCTCATGATGTTATATATCGTTATAAGGTCACTCCCATGCTCCAAGGAAAAAAGTTCTCATCTACCCTGGCTGTCCTCATAACTCAAACCCTCCAACTACAATAACAACATTTCAGGGGTTGGGGAGAAGCGAGGAGAGTGGGGCTGAGAGATCGGCCATGATTGAATGGCGGTGGACTTGATGGGTTAAATGGCCTAATTCTGTTCCTATCACTTATGAAAACACAGAGTGCTAAAGTGCTCGGGGGCAGTATGGTGGTGCAACGGTACAGTTGTCACCTTACAGCGCCAGAGACTCAGGTTCAAACCTGACATGGGGTACTGTCTGTACGGAGTTTGTACTTTCTCTCTGTGACTGTGTGGCTTTTCTCCGGGTGTGAGAGTTGCAGACTCCAACACCACGTGCTCTGACTCTCCTGTCCTATGCAACATTTCACAGTTTAGAAATTTCACTTTTCAATCTTAGCCCTCACTTTTGAAATATTCACGCCCCCCCCCCCCCCCAAAGTTTGCCTTCTGGCTTCAGGGCAAGTTTAATTGCTCTATCATGGACAACCATGGCGTAGGAAGGAACTGCAGATGCTGGTTTACACCATATAACCATGGCTTCAATTATGAAAGCCATTGACTTGAATTTGCTGCAGAAGGTATTCAGCTGAATGCTAATTTTCAATACTCAAAATCAACTGTCGGCCAACCTTTTTGTCAACTGTCTGAATATGTTTGGTTTGGTTTATAATATAAAGTATTAAACACTGAAAATACTCAAAGTGAAACAGCATCAACGGGGAGAAAAACTGGTTAAGGCCCTGTCCCACTTACGTGTCCTTGGCACGAAAATCACGCGACCTGTTCGTAATTAGCATGCCAAGGACACGTAAATGGGACGGGGGCTTTATGTTCCATCTGACACCATCTTCCTCTCCAGAATGCTCTTTGGATTAGAGAATTTCCATATATGTTTTTGCAGTTACATACAAAATAAATAAATGACTTGTGCAAAGACCTGTAATATTGATTTTTACTTTTTGACTGGAAGAGTCAATTACTAAATCCAAATATATAACATTGTACACATGACATAGATGAGTGTGCTACAGGAAGTAACAATGACAGTACTACCCAAAGATTCTATGATCTTTGGTACTACCATCTCTACCACATGAAAGTGCACTCTGGCCCCATGCATTCGAATAAATTAAATCCATTTCACTTGTGAAAGAGCTTACAAATTAAAAACTTTTAAAGTTTTACCAGGTTGGTTACCCAGGAATTGACCCAAATTTAATTTCTATATATGGTCTTAGACAAACACAGTTTATATGGTTATTCAAGTTACTCTGAATATTATAAGGACTTTGAAAGGTAATAGATTCACCTATGTGATATGAGAGGCCTGGATAGAGTGGATGTGGAGAGGAAGTTTCCACTGGTGGGAGAGTCTAGGACCAGAGGCCATAGCCTCAGAATTAAAGGACGTTACTTCAGGAAGATAATGAGGAGTTTCTTTACTCAGAGGGTGGTAAATCTGTGGAACTCATTGCCACAGAAAGCTGTGGAGGCCAAGTTAATTCATATTTTTAAGGCAGAGATTGATAGATTCTTGATCAGTACAGGTGTCAGGGGTTATGGGGAGAAGGTAGGAGAACGAGGTTAGGCGGGAAAGATAAATCAGCCATGATTATGTGGCGTGGTAGACTTGATGGGCTGAATGGCTTAATTCTGCTCCTATCACTTATGAACCAACTTCATTTTATAAACAGTAAAATGAAGGAGGCAGACTGCATAAAGTGACTGTACTTTGCAATTAAAATATTTTTGCATTTGAATGAGGTATTTAAAGGTAATATTTCCAAAGCAGACCATAATGTGCTATTGGAATGATCTGAGAAGCACAAAATATGTCCATGACATTAAAAATCAATGTACAAAGCCTGTCTTGTTTATCATGCTGATCCCAGTATGTGATACAAGGATCAAGTGGAATCTTTGCCTATTCCATGCTGACACCGCTACAGATGAATAATATGGGTATTATGGGATTAATCAGGAGCGGTGCCAAAAGACAGGAGATGGGATGAAAAAGGATGGAATGGTCAATTCTGTAAATGTTATGGCGGGGTCTATGTTGGAATTAGAAAGCAGGCCTTGGGCATACATACATTGCCTTTGCAAGAAATAAAGGGCTTTCATACAACATTATATTTATATAAAGTATTCATTCATTCATACATATTTTCTAAAGCAATAAAAGTAGAACTTCATAGACCCAATGCTGCTTGAGTTAATTTCAAGTCAATTTACCATATTTTGGTTCCTGATGAAGGGTCTCGACCTAAAATGTCACACATTCCTTTTCTCCAGAGATGCTGCTGATCCGCTGAGTTTTTACTCCAGCATTTTGTATCAATCTTTTAGTTTCCTTCGTTGTCAAAATTGCATCATAAAGGATCATCCACATTGTTCTGGGTAGAGAATTGCAATAATTCCACTTACAGGTGCACCATAGAAAGCATTTTATCGGGATGCATCACAGCTTGTTTTGGGAACAGCTCCATCCAAGACCACAGGAAGTTGCAATGAATTGTGGACGCAGCCCAGACCATCGCTCAAACCAACCTCCCTCCCATTGATGCCATTTATACCTCATGCTGCCTCGGCAAGGCCAGCAGCATAATCAAGGATGAGTCGCACCCTGGCCACTCCCTCTTCTCCCCTCTCCCATCAGAAAAAAAGGTACAGAAGTGTGAAAACTCACACCACCAGATTCAGGGGCATTTTCTTCCCAGCTGTTATCAGGAAACTGAATCATCCTACCACAACCAGAGAGCAGTGCTGAACTACTATCTACCGCATTGGTGACCCTCGGATTATCCTTGATCAGACTTTGCTGGCTTTACCTTGCACTGGACACTATTCTCCTTTCATGTATCTATACACTGCAAATGGCTCAATTGTAATCATGTATAGTCTTTCTGGTGACTGGATAGCATGCAACAAAGCTTTTCACTGTACCTCAGTACACGTGACAATAAACTAAACTGAGAACTTTCCAAATTTAAAAAAAAATTAATCTCATCTTAGTTTATGGCCTGGAGACTAAGGAAAGTTCTGGTGCAGAAAATCAGAGAAAATAAACAGTGAATTGTCAGGTCAATCATGGAAAGCTTAAGCAACACTGTGAGAAAAGGGTTCTCACCCAATTTACTGAGATTTCCCATGCTATCTCTGTTTCAGTTATTTGTCCCCTTCTTAGCTTTCCCCTCTTATTCCAGAAATATCAACTTTAACAAGCATGCACCTCCTCTCAGAAAAGACACCTGCATATCACCCAGATTCTCTTGACCTTCAATGGCATTCTCTTGGCTCTCTCCAATCCTTGCCATTCCTCTTCAGAAACAACACTTTTATTTCCACTTCTCCACATCTGAAGTCACTGACTTAAATATTAACTTTTTCTCTCCAACATGTCTAACCTGATTAACATATTCAGAACTTACTATAATTTCACTGAAAAGTTATTGCAGTTCTAGGAAGTGAAACTATGAAGCGACAACTTCATGGTCCATTTCCATTTGTACTCTTAACCACGTTAAAGACATGGGCTCTTCATTTAACTTTGGTCTGCCCTTTTTTGTCTCGCAACTTAAAGCATAAATACAGCTGATAAAGATTGACATATTTTATCTGACCTGCGTTTAACCAAAGATCCTATAGCTATAGGATCTTTGCTTTTAACACCATATCTTCATAAGTGATAGGAGCAGAATTAGGCCATTTGGCCCATCAAGTCTACTCCACCATTCAATCATGGCTGATTCTCGCAACCCCATTCAACCCTCTCAACCCTATTCTGCCTTCTCCCCATAACCCCTGGCACCCGTACTAATCAAGAATCGATCTATCTCTGTCGTAAAATTATCTATTGACTTGTTGGGAGCCATTTTGAGCTGTGAGTTATATTTATTGTAAAAGTTACGTAAGATTGGATCCCATCCATAAATTCCTTGATTTGTCTTTTGGGCAAAGTCCATGTGTAAAGATCATTCTCTTTAAAAAGATCATTCAGTTATGAATTCAGCATGACAGATTTGTACAAGTGGACACATTTTGCATGTGACAAGAGATGCAGACACAGATTAGATTTCAAACAAATCAAATAGAATTAATACATTTACGTAGAAGGTCATTCAGCCCTTTATGCTCGCGAATGCTTTGGCAAATTAATCTAAAATTAACCTAACTGTTTCATTTGCCTTCCATACCTCGCATACACTTCTGCTTTGTAAATATCAAATTTCAACAATATTGCACAAATGTAGCCAAACAGGAACTAACCAAACCATGTTTTTTTTAAATTCAACCAAACTTTTTTTCCGGTGAAAATGCTGAAGTTTAACAAACTGAAAGAGAATATTCATTTAAATTTGCAATAACAGTATGAAAGCAAATAGTGACCAGGAATCAAGGGACTAAGTTATAACCCAAAGCATTTTAATTTAAAATTAATTGGCAGTTAAGAAATGAACATATGTAACACTGATGGAGACACGAGAAACTGCAAATGCTGAAATCATGAGCAAAAAACAAAAAGAGCTGGAGGAAACCAGCAAGTCAGGCAGCAAATGCAGGGAATAGACATTTGATGTTGCGAGTTTGCATCCTTCTTCAGACTCTGGTAATACTAATTATTGGGTGGCACCCATGCGCAGTGGTAGAGTTGCTGCCTTACAGCACCAGAGACCTGGGTCCCCGGTGCTTATCTATACGGAGTTTGTACGTTCTCCCAGAGACCCGTGTGAGTTTTCTCCGAGATCTTCGGATTCCTCCCACTCTCCAAAGATGTACAGGTTTGTAGGTTAATTGACTTGGTAAAATTGTAAATTGTCTCGAGTGTGTTTAGGATAGTGTTAGTGTGCAGGGATCACTGCTCGGTACAGACTCGGTGGGCCAAAGGGGTTATTTCCGCGCTGTATCTCTAAACTAATCTTTGAATCGCTATTAAGAAACATTCAGAATTAACAAAAACTTGCGGCAGACGAGTCATTTGGCCTACTGTATTTGTGCCTGTGGAAAAAGTGCTCTGGTGCTCCACCTTACAGTATTCAGTCCATATCCACAAATATACATCTTGATATCATTTAGATAACATTGACGTTTCCGTCACCAAGGACAACAGATTGGCACAGTAGGTGGAGAACTGCTGCTTCACTGCTTCAGGACTCGGGTCAAATCCTGACCTCAGGTGCTGTCCATGGTTATTTGCCCATAAGAGGCAAAATCCTTTCTAAATCACCCTGAGGACCCTCTTGTTCCCATTCCTTTTAACACATGGTTAAACTCAGCCTATCCAAACCTCACAAAATGCAGCCATTCCAGATATTCATCTAGCCCCTTTCATACTTTAAAAGCGCAATGAAAAGGTAATAAAACCAGACAAAAGTGATCTAGGTGAGAGTAAAGGAGAAAAATAAAGTACGAATGAAATCCAAGCTAAGCAATGGAGTGAAGCCAATGAGAAATAGTCCAGAGTTAAACTCTGTGGCATAAGCAGATTATTAGAAGTCGAAAAAGGAAAAAAAAAACTTATTTAATAACTAAAACACAGTAATTTAACCTTCCTTGTAGGTATAAACAAAACACAAATACCAAATGAAACCATGTGCAAACAAATTTTACACCCAGAGGTCACAGAACTAGGAATGCCAAGGATATCGGTACTTCTCTGGAAAGAGTTATTATTCCTGGCATAGAAAATAGAAGTCCTTATTGAATGGCGGTACTGGCTCGAAGGGGCGAATAGCCTACTCCTGCACTATTTTTCTATGTTCTATGTTTCTAGAGTCAGGGAAACAAAAGATATAGATGATCAATGTAGAGAGATATAGATTCAAGATTCAAGAGAGTTTATTGTCATGTGTGCCAGTTAGGACAATGAAATCCTTGCTTTGCTTCAGCACAACAGAATATAGTAGGCATGAACTATAGTAGAACAAATGAATGGATAATGGATCAGTCTGAAGAAGGGTCTCGACCTGAAACATAACCTATTCCTTCTCTCCAGAGATGCTGCCTGTTCCGCTGAGTTACTCCAGCTTTTTGTGTCTACATTGGATAATGTTTGTTGTGCTCCCTTTTAAGTCATCAGTGTCCAGTTCCCACACTCTTTCAACTGACAAAGACCACAATCTTGTGCATTCTTTAAATTTACTGGGCTCATTATAATACTGTGTGACAACTAAAAAAATGAATTGATATTGCTATTTGAAATTGTGTTATTCACTATTAAGATGTATACTATAATCTCTCTTTTTAATATATATATATATATAATACTTTGTTTTAATTAAATACAAATAACAAGAATATATACACATTTTTTTCCTCTCTCTTCTCTTTCTATATAATCAAAATTATTATTTAATCACTATTCTTATTGATTAAAATCTATTCTTTTCTTTTTCTACTTTCTAAAAAAATAGTTTATAAGAATTACTTGTAACATTCGTATACTTATTGAAATAAGTTGGTTGTGTATTTGAAAACTTGTTATACCGTTGTTATGATGGATTACTTCTAATAAAAATATTATTACAAAAAAAATGAATTGAAATTGTGTTTACATATTCATAGGAATAAACTCCAACAGTCCAGAAAATCTGCAAGACTGGTATTGGAGTAATCAATTGTCCAATTATCAGAGTATTACTGTACTCCAAAACATTACCAGTCAGTAGCTGAAACTAAAAGTCTAATAGGAAACAAAAGTCTATAGAGCTTGGAAACCTTTAAAAAAAAAAACTAGGGAAAATTCCACTAACGTGGACATGAACCACAGATGCTCTGGACATCAATATTGGCAATGATCGTATTCTGTCAATTATTTCAATCTAAATGCTGAGTGAAATCCAGGCGGTTTTAACCGCAAATGTGGAACTGCCCCACTTCCAGATTCCATCTTGCCATTAGTCAGGACTGGTTAGAGTGGATGTGGAGAGGGTGTTTCCACTAGCGGGAGTCATGCACCAGAGGTCACAGCCTCAGAATAAAAGGACGTTCCTTTAGGAAGGAGACGAGGAGGAATTTCTTTAGTCAGAGGTGAATCTGTGGAATTCATTGCCCCAGAAGGCTGTGGTAGATAGATAGATAGATAGATAGATTCTAGATTAGAACCAGGGTGTCATGGGTTATGGGGAGAAGGCAGAAGGATCAGCCACAATTCAATGATGGAGTAGACATGATGGGGCCAAATGGCTTAATTCTGCTCAAATCACTTATTAACATGAACTTCTATACCTGCTGGACAGTGGGTAGCCTTAAATTCATAGGCCTTTTCGCAACTTTAAATTTTATAAACCAAATTTTCTCTGAGGTAACAAACACACAACACATAGCTTGCAACAAAAGCTTTTCACTGTACACTAAACTGAACACTTTTGTCTATGATTGCAATTGGGAGTTATACTTAACCCTGACGGACGTTTCCTTCAGCTTGCCCTAAATCATTAACAAAATTGTATGACAGCTAGTGTCAAATCTTAAAAATAGACAAGAGACACAAAAGATATTTGAATGAAATCATTTAGGTTTTAAAAAAGGAACTATTCAAAACTTGCATGTCTTACATCTTTCCTGGTGAAATGTCACCTTATCATCGACTTAGTCTCATCTAAACTGATCTAAAATTTCCGTGCTGTAATTGTTATATGGTTATATTATATAAACTTTTGATAGTTCAAAGTTCAACTGGTAAGTCGCTGGTGAACAAAGTTTGATGCCTTAATGTCAAATGCAGGTGCCAATTTCAGTCAGGGTAGCCACAGTGATCTAACATAAAAATTTCATCACTGTGGCGTGAAATACTCAAGCCTTACAGTCCTCCGCACTACTCTGTTAGCCGCAGTATAATTTCAAGGTCAACAACTGAATAGATCCACTCTTAACATTCAAATAACCTGCTAAAACTCGAGACTAACATAAAGAATGGCCACTTGCTCAAGTACTAGATCTGGCTTGGTGCAATGGAACCCAGCACAGCCGTAGGCCAAGTTCAGGAAAAAGACGAGAAAATTAGCTGGAAAACAAAACTTAACTGCTTTAGAGTTCACAAAAAGATCACAGGAGCTTTGCCAAAATTCTTGTGCAATTTTATCTCACAAACTACTGCCAAAGTTGGACAGTAATTGCCGGATTAACTCAGCGGGTCAGGCAGCACCTCTGGAGAACATGGATACGTGGCATTTTCGGTTCAGTCCCTTCATCAGACTGACTGGGTCGGGGGAGAGGGGGAAATCTAGAAGAGAGGAGGAGCAGGACAAAGCCTGACAGGTAATAGGTGGATACAGGTGGCGGGGTGGAGAATTCAAAGTTCATATTGGTGGGTTGTACACTACCCAAGCGTAATAGGAGGTGCACATGGCTCACTCTGGAAGTGGAGGAAGCCCAAGTCAGATCAGTATCAAAATGGGAAGAGGAGTGAAATAGAAACATAGAAAATAGGTGCAGGAGTAGGCCATTCGGCCCTTCAAGCCTGCACTGCCATTCAATATGATCATGGCTGATCATCCAACTCAGTATCCTGTACCTGCCTTCTCTCCATACCCCCTGATCCCTTTAGCCACAAATAATAGGGATAGCATCTTTGCAAGAGGCAGGGTGGGAGGAGATGTAGTCTATATAACTAACAGTCGGTAGGTTTATAGCAGACGTCAGTCGATTATGATGGAGACAGGGAGATCAAGAAAGGGGAAGGGGGTGCCAGTGACAGTCCAAGTGATTTTGAGGGCAGGGTGGAAGTCAAGAGTGTTTTATTTTCACATGTCCCAGATAGAACAATGACATTCTTACTTGGTGCAGCACAACAGAAAGTGTAAACATAGTACACTGTAAACAATATGATAAATGAGTGAGAGAAAAAAAAATTGAAGAAATCAATGAGTTCTACACGGGTGCAGGAGACAGCCCTGATGTTGTCGTCGGAGGTTGAGGAGAAAGAGATGGTGCCAGTGTATGTTTGGAACAAGGACTATTTGACCTAATGGGAAAAAAAGGCAGACATAGCTTAGGCCCGTGTGTGTGCCCATGGCTACACCTTTAACATGAAGTGAGAGGAGTCTTATTTTAGTTTAGTGATACTATGCAGAAACAGGCCCTTCGGCTCACCGAGTCCGCACCGACCAGCGATCCCTGCACATTAGCACCATGTACACACACTAGGGACTACTTACACTTATAACAAGCCAAATAACCTACAAACCTGAACGTCTTTGGAGAGTGGGAGGAAACCAAAGATCTCAGAGAAATCCCACGTTGTCACGGCGAGCACGTACAAACTCAGTACAGACAGCACCCATTGTCGGGAACGAATCCGCGTCTCTGGTGCTGCAAGCACTGTGAGGCGGCAAGTCTACCGCTGCACCACCGTGCGAGTCAACAGAGAGGTTGAGGGTGGAATGCCACCCTTGTTGTATTTAGACAACAAGGGGAACGCTATCCACTGTAGTTTACAAACGCAACAACATCTTGTAAGTACTGGTTTAGTTATTTACGTCCACTTCCACATGCTCACATAACCACAAACAACAAACACAAATCTTGCGTGGATACTTTTTCAATTATATAATAATAGCACAAAATTAATATGGAAGAAACAAATTAAACAATAATAAGGTGCAGAAACCAACTCATAAAAGCTGTTTTCAATTTGAAAAACATTTACCAGTATATTTACTTTAAATTTGCAAGTGAAGGGTTTAAATACTTGAACTGCACACATATTTGGCTAAGCTCACAATTCCACTCGCTATCAAACAACATAAAAAAACGGAGCATATGTGAAATATTTCCACCATCATTAAGTGGACCTATGGGTTTGAAATGATACAGCCCAAAGGAACTCTGTACAACAATGTTCCTAATAGACTTGGATCAGATTACTTTGTCTCATGTCGCCCCAATAGTGGTAAAGACAAACTGGCATTAAATAATTTAGCTCCAGCATTAATCCAGGCTTCAAAGCACACTCTCAACCAGATGTACAATTATGTGACGACATTCAATTTGCTTCAATCACAATTCTTCAATCTGAATGCAATTTCATTCCACAATGCTGTCGCTTCACGATGAATCTTTTCTTACGGACAGAGACGGATCAGTTCTCTACTGTAATTCTATGATCCTAATAAATCCTAATTTCCAATTAATGGGACAAATTTGAAAATTTAAAAGCAATGGTTTAATTGCAAACTAATCATCCAAACATAAATGCTGACAAAGAGATTATTGAATTGTGCAATTCCTGCACGGCCATGAATAGAGGCCCCACAACCTTCGCCTCTGCTTCACCAGTCGATGAGATTAAGGCTGATCCTGGCTCAGTTCTATCTTCCCCTTCAACCCTTATATACCTGGATTTAAGAGTACAGAGAGCTGTTGAGCACTGATCAGAATCAAGGACTCTTCACAGCTCCCATTAAAAAAAAAACTCAGCTCCATCTTAAATGGCCAGTAATAACTTAAAGTGATGCTCATGATGAAGAGAACAATTGGCAATGGGAAATTTAAAGCAATAAATATTGTACAATGGTCCTCACATGTTCAAATATTTATCTGCAGGAGAAGAAGAAATTATGAGAATTTTCAATACTGAGCTAAAATTTTCTAGTTTTCAAAACTGTCGTTAATTTTGCTGCCTTAGCTGCATCTATAATTTTTAAGATGGGGACTGAATTATATGCTTCGCAGTCAAACCAAGCCCGTTCTAAAGTCACATTTGCCCATCCATTCTCATCTGTGGCATCACAAAGTAGAGGGTGGATTAGTTGGAAACGCACAAAGCAAGTTGTGAGTTCTGCTTCATTTACACAGAACTGAACATAACGCCAGTTGCATGATCTGCAACGCATTTAGACGTGGGAGCTGTGTAAGTGTGTGGTTAGGCAACTTTGAGGGCTGAGAGAACAACTTACTCTTATGTTAAATTAACTGTGGGCAGATTTTGTAAAATAATAAACCGGTCTGATGTTGCATTATCGTTAAAATATAAGCAGCATCCCATGTGGAGTATGGTCAGAAGTAACATTTCTGTTGTGACATTTATACTAAACCTAAATTATCCATGCATCCTAATGCAAAATCTATACACAGTAAAACCAATCTGTAGTGTGTAGCCAATGTACGTCACATTTTGCTGTAAATGCCAGAGTTATGTTGTGGTTTATTTGGTACACTTAAATAGGAAATTACGTTTTATTGGGCAAATCAGCAAACTAATACACCTTGACATGTGCAGCTCATTGAAGAGATTTAAATTCACTTCAAAAGTGCTTTAATTGGCAAAATGACACTCAGCAAACTGATAGAAATTTGCCATGGACTAAAAAGAAATATTTTCAACGTATTACACACCATAATCCAAATACATGGGATTACTCTTGTTGAAAGCAAGTGTTATGACTATCACAGGAAGTGCGCATACTTCACATGAGACAACCAGAAACAGTAATCAACACCTGATGATCAATTTTATTCATACTGAAAGTTACGTTTTGAGACTAAAATTGCAACGTCTTTGCAGATACCCTAAATGTAGAGACCAATAATAACAAAATATATTCAGAATACATCTCAAATTAAGCTACAATCTTAACTTACGCCGAAGACAATTGTTAAACTTGACAAGACACAAAATGCTGGATTAACTCAGCAGGTCAGTCAGCATCTCTGATGCCTATAAATCTTGGTATTAGTTCACTCGATTAACATTTAAAAACCACAGATGTTGGAAATATGCCAACAGGTGTTCTAGGGAAACAGCAGGTCCACAGAGAAACTCACTTAGGCAGCTTACAACCCAGTGGTATGAATATTGACACCTTCAACTTCAAGTAACCCTCGCTTTCCCTCTTTCTCCATCCCTCGCCCATCCTAGTTCTCCGACTAGTTGCACTGTCCTCCTGATTCAAGTTTACTGATTGTATGCCTCTTTGTCACCTTCCCCGTAGCTAACAATGATGTATTCTACATTTTCCTTGAACATCATCCCTTTTTGTCAGTTTTTACACCGTGTCCTTCAGAATCGCTATGTCTCCCTCTCTCCTTACTCTTGACTGTAGAAGAGTACCAGTAACTGTTACTGTTACCAGTAACGTCATCCATTCCTTCACTCCAGAGATGCAGCCTGTCCCGCTGAGTTACTCCAGCATTTTGAGTCTACCTAAAGGCAGCAGAATCTCGTCAGCAATTTGTGCTTTGCTGAGACAATGCTCCAACTCATTTTGAAATTCAAATCTTTGCACTTCAAGCATATGTCCCACAGTTAGCACTAGATTCCCAGACTGGTCCGAGACCTTCCAAAACACTTTAAGTTGCACTGGGCTCAGATGATGATTTATAATTTTGTTTGGTCAAAGATTTTGTCCTTTAGATGGGAGGGCGTGTCCAGGGAACATTATTCCACGTACTAATCTGACATGGTCTGAATGAAAGGCAGAACATAGTCCAGAACCATCTCCTCAGCCTATGATGAGATCTCCTGAGAACAACAATCCATAAATCTAACATCAATACAAAAAGCCGGAGTAACTCAGCGGGACAGGCAGCATCTCTGGAGAAGAATGGGTGATGTTTCGGATCGAGACCCTTCCTCAGTCTAAAGAAGGGTCTAGACCCAAAACATCACCCATTCCTTCTCTCCAGAGAGGCTGCCTGTCCCCCTGAATTACTCCAGCATTTTGTGTACGTCTTCAGTTTGAACCAGCAACTGCAGTTCCTTCCTACACAATCCATAGATCTAACCTTATCGCAGTGACACCAGTTTAGTTTAGTTTAGAGATACAGCGCGGAAACAGGCCCTTTAGCCCACCGGGTACGCGCTAACCAGCAACCCCCACACGTTAACACAATCCTACACAAACTACGGCCAATTTTTACATTTGCCAAGCCAATTAACCTACAAACCTGTACGTCTTTGAAGTGTGGGAGGAAACTGAAGATCTCGGAGAAAACCCACGCAGGTTACGGGAAGAACGTACAAACTCCGTACAGACAGCACCCGAACTCGGATCTCTGCCGCTGCAAGCTCTATAAGGCAGCAATTCTACCGCTGCGTCACCTTGCAGTTGGCACAAAGAACAACATCCCACTGCCAGTCAGACTACCAGGGACCTTGAAAAAGAACCCACCTGCTCTCCATGCACGACTTTAAAGCTTGAAAGCACGCACCAAACTCAGGAACAGTTTTTTTCCCTTCTGTTATCAGGTTTCTGAACAGTCCTACCATAAGCTAGAGTACTGTCTGATTCATCTCTATCCCTTTGCAGACATTGGACTTTGTCTATCTGATACTGACTATCTGGACTTTGTCGAACTGATACGCTGCAATGCTAAAAACTAAATTTTGCACTTTGTATCTTACCTTTGCTCCAAATTTGGCCCGAAACTTTGCCTATTTCCTTCGCTTCTCACCCACTGAGTTTCTCCAGCACTTTGCACATTCTTGTGTACTTAGAATCCAGGTTGCCAACTTTAACCATGGCTTGTGTAGCAAGGAACTGCAGATGCTGGTTTTAACAGAAGATAGCCACAAAAAGCTGGAATAACTCAGCGGGACAGGCAGCATTTCTGGGGAGAAGGAATGGGTGACGTTTCGGGTAGGGTCTCGACCCAAAACATCACCCATTCCTTCTCTCCAGAGATGTTGCATGTCCTGCTGAGTTACTCTAGCTTTTTGTGTTTAACCATGATTTGTAGCTGCCAACATCGATGCAGAAACAAAGAACTGCAAATGGGATTGCTGCGCCTATTTCAAAATCCAAGGACAGCTCAACAGTCCAAGGGTGGCTCAAGAGAGGGAAGAATCATTCACTGCGTATCTTTGGACCTTTCAGTGACTTAACAGCCACAGATCCATGGGTGGTGGATATGGGAGTGTATGGAACAGAATCATTGTTCTTACAGAGGTGCCTTGACAACATGGGTGGGGACAGGCATACAAAACAGCTGGCCCCAGGGCAGTCTCTTGACAGCAGATCAGTTGCCAAGACTGGGTCACTAACAATAAATAGCACACCCCGGTATAGGGAAGGGGCAGAGAACGGACAACAGCCAGGTCCCTCGGTGATGGGAGGAACGCAAAACGGGGGGGCGGTGAAGAAGGCAGAAGGTCCCAGAGTAGCGATGGGGGGGGGGGGGGGGGGGGGATGGGGGGGGGGGGCATAATGGGATGGGGGGAAGCAAATGGTGGGAAAAGCCGCAGGATAGTGGGAGTACGAGCTCAGGAGCGGCAAGGCCAGGGGTAGCTGGAGCAGGTGGGAAAGCCCCCGGGATAGTTGAATCAGAGGATGGAGGAAAGCCCCGGGATAGAGGGAGCAAAGGGTGGGGTAAGCACCGAGGCCGTAGGAGCAAGGGGGGGGGGGGACTGGCCCCTGCTGGAGGGGGTGAAGGCCCCGGGGGTAAAGTAAATGGTCGGGGGGTAGTGGGTGGGGACAGCAGTAAAAACTGGAGGAGGGGGGAGGGGTGATGGTCCCGGGGCAGCGGGGTGAAAGCCTGGGTGTAGCGGGGAACAAGGGGATGGGGGAGGGGACATGAACATGAAGGCCCCGGGGTGGCGTGGGGAGGGGATGGGAGGGGGGTGGGGGGTGATGGTGGGGGTAGGGGGGAGAGGGGGAGAGGGGGGTGGGGGCAGCGGGAACAAGGGGAAGGGGATGGGGATGGGGGTGGGAGGGGGTGGGGTGTGGACATGAAGGCCCCGGGGGTGCCGTGAGGAGGGAGGGGGGGGGTGGTGATGGGGAGAGGGGTGATGGTGAGAGGGCGAGAGGGGAGAGGGGGTGGGGGCAGCGGGTAAACAAGGGGAGGGGTGGGGATGGGGGAGGGGGTGGGGGTTTTGAAGGCCCGGGGTGGCGTGAGGAGGGAGGGGGGGGGTGATGGGGAGTGGGGTGACGGCGCCCCTCACTCACCTATAGTGGAGATGAAGGTGGTGTTGAAGGCGTCCTCCGAGAAGCGGAAGAGGAGGCAGGTTTTGCCGACGCCGCTGTCGCCGATCAGCAGCAGCTTGAAGAGGTAATCGTACGTCTTCGCCATGTCGGGCTGAGCGGGCGGCGGCGGCGGGCGGGCGGAGTGACGTCAGACGCGGGGGCGGCGGCGGCGGCGGCGGACAGGCGGAGGACCGGCATCGGGCGGAGTGACGTCAGACGCGCGGCGGCGGGTTTGGTTGCGGGTGGCGGAGTGACGTCAGACGCGGGGCGGAATCGGGCGTGACGTTTGGCGGGCGGAGTGACGTCAGACGCAGGGCGGTAGCCGGGTGGCGTGACGTCAGACGCGGGGCGGCGGCGGGCGGAGTGACGTCAGACGCGGGGCGGCGTCGGGCGGAGTGACGTCAGACGCGGGGCGATCATGCGTCATCCGCAGCCCAACGTCATGCGCGGCCGACGAACAGCCTGCTGGGGATTGTAGTCTGATTGTGGAGGCCCAATTCATTGTTGGAAGCAGCAACATAGAAAATAGGTGCAGGAGTAGGCCATTCAATATGATCATGGCTGATCATCCAAAATCAGTTCTTTACCTCTCTACATCATCGTCTATATCGTCTGTGCACTGCAAGGGCCAGGAAGCGAGCGGGCAAGATCATCTCTGACCAACTCTCACCCTGGCCACAAACTCTTTGAATCACTTCCCTCTGGAAGGCGACTCCGGACTGTTAAAGCTGCCACAGCCAGACATAAAAACAGTTTTTATCCACGAGTAGTTGCTCTACTCAACAGCCAAAAATCTGTAGCCTCCCTTTGATCTGGTATTTTGTTGGTTCACATGATCAATGGTGTTTTATCATTAATGTTTTAT
Organism: Okamejei kenojei; assembly: GCA_035221665.1. Classification (NCBI taxonomy): domain Eukaryota; kingdom Metazoa; phylum Chordata; class Chondrichthyes; order Rajiformes; family Rajidae; genus Okamejei; species Okamejei kenojei. The sequence goes on along the minus strand of CM069169.1, from coordinate 3,919,929 downwards.
TATTATTAATGTTTAGTGTTTTATGAGTCATTCGTAACTGTTACTGTATGTCATGTTGTTACTTGTGGGCGGAGCACCAAGGCAAATTCTTTGTATGTGAATACTTGGCCAATAAACGTACTTACTTATTTATCTCTCGTTTCCCTATTCCCTAACTAGCCTGAAGAAGGGTCTCGACCTGAAATGTCACCCATTCCTTCTGTCCAGAGATGCTGCCTGTCCCGCTGACTTACTCCAGCATTTTGTGTCTATCTTTGGCTTAAAGCAGCATCTGCAGTTCCTTCCTACACAGGTTATCTAGAAGATAGACATAGAATGCTGGAGAAACAGTGGGTAAGGCAGCTTCTCTGGATAGAAGGAATGGGTGATGTTTCGGGTCGAGACCCTTCTTCAGACTGAGATTCAAGGGAAGGGGAAACGAGAGATGTAGATGATGATATAGAGAGCTATAGAACAAACAAATTAAGTACATGCAAAAAAGTAACGATGATAAAGGAAACGGCATTGTTAGCTGTTTGCTAGGTGAAAACGAGTTACAGATAATGAGATTGATCAAAACGGCAGTTTATCCATTCGCAGGAGTTTTTAAATACTCTGTTGCAATCTGGTTTCATAGCATTTCATTGTCTGATTGTAGTCCCTTTATTTAATACTTGTGCTCAATATTCTTTCTACGCTTTGCGGACTTCAAGTCTAAGAGACTTCATGCGTTCTGCAGTCTGGTACATTCTTTACAGAGCTGACTATTTTTAATACTTCACTGCCTTTGGGGGTTTTGTTTTAAACAGCTGTGCCTAATGCTTTGTTTATATGTTCCAGCCTGCTGGATCTTTATACTCTGCTGCCTGGTGTCTCTTATGCAGTTCTGCCTGCTGAATATTTTATGCGGCAGTGGCTACAGTTATTTTTATGCTCCGCTACCTGCTGGTTTATTTAGACGTGCTCTTTCCTTGATTTGTTGCCTGCCTTTTTAATACTCTGCCACCTCCTGGATTCTATGACACAGTACTGTCTGCTAACTTCTGGAATGCACAGACAGCAATTGTAGTGAAGGCAGAATTTATTGATTTGTATCATGCAATGGGACAGAATCTTCAACGCTGCTCTTACATAGAGGTTTCATTAACCTGTTAGTTTTAATACTGTACAGCTGGCATTTTACAGAGCTCTCTGCTGGACAATGCCATACCGAGATAATGTATAAAGAGGGGCGAAACTGCGGAGGACTATATATCTATTTGCTGCCCGGCTGTGGGGTGAAAGTGAGGACCAGGGGGACTCGCCCTGTTTGCGAGTGGGTGAATGGAGCGAGGCAGTGTTGCGGGTATGGAGGAGACCCTTGGTGCGAGCCTCATCAATAGTGGGGGAGGGAATCCCCCTTCTCACTGAAAAAGAGGCCATTTGTGATGAACCTGGTGTGGAACACCTCATCCTGGCGGCAGATGCGGCGTAGACGGAGGAATTGGGGAATAGGGGATGGAGTCCATACGAGGAATCAGGGTGGAGAAGAGTATACCAGTGTAAGCTGTGGGAGTCGTAGGTTTGTAGTTGATACGACCTCAACCATCTCTATTGCAGTGATACGCTCTGAAACGACATCCACTACCAAACCTACGACTCCCACAGCTAACTGGACTACTCTTCCTCCCACCCTCTCTGTAAGGACTCCAACCCCTATTCCCAATTCCTCCGTCTATCCCGCATCTGCTCCCAGGATAGGTGTTCCACACCAGGTCACACAAATTGGCCTCATTCTTCAGAGAACGGGATTCCCCTCCCCCACTATTGATAGGCTCGCCACCAGGGTCTCCTCCATACCCCGCAACACTGCCCTCGCTCCCCATTCCCCCCACTCCAAACATGGGCAAGTCCCCCTAGGTCCTCACCTTTCCACCCACCATCCGGCAAAATACAACATATAGTCCTCCGCCAGTTTCTGCCACCACCAACGTGACCCCCTCCACCCCCACATCTTCCCATACACCCCCACTGGTCCTGCCTTCCGCAAGAGACCGCCTCCCTCCCAATCTCCCTTGTCCAATCTTAGCCCCTCCCCCTCCCACTCTAACCAACTAACCCCTTCCCCCGGCACTTTCCCATTGCAACCGCAAGAAATGCAACACTTGTCCCTTCACTCCCCCCTCACTCTCCTTTCAGGGACCCAAGCAGTCCTTCCAGGTCCGACAGAGTTCACCGCACCTCCCTCCAACCTCATCTACTGCATCCGCTGCTCCAGATGCCAGATGATCGATATCGTAGACCAAGCGGAGGCTTGGCGATCGCTTCGCCGAACACCTCCGTCTCGGTCCGCAATAAACCAACCCGACCTCCAACCACCGGTGGCTCAGCACTTCAAACTCCCCCTCCCCCATTCCACATCCGACCTCTCGTCCTGGGCCTCCTCCACGGCCAGAGGTGAGCAACATCCGCAAGCTGGAGGAACAGCACCTCATATTCCGCTTGGGGAGTCTGCATCCTTTGGGGCTTGAATAATGAATTTTCTCAAATTCTGTTAACCCTTGCTGTCCTCCTCACCCTTCCCACCTCTCCCTCAAGCCCTCGGGCCCTGACATTCCCTCTATCTCCTATCTCCCTCCCCACCCCAGTCGCACCCAGCTTCTTCATTTTCATCAACATCCAAACAGCGTACATATGGCGTGTTTCCTTTATCACCGATACTTTTTTGCATATCTTTTCACTCATTGTTCCTTATCTTTCCCTCATCACCGTCTTTAATCTCTCGTTTCCTAATGATCCCTGACCAGTATATGATGAGGGTCTCGACGAAACGTCGCCTATCCTCCTTCGCTCTTAGATGCATGGCTGCACCCGCTGAGTTTCTCCAGCTTTTTGTGTACCCCCGATATAATGTATTTGTGTTATATTTATCTTGGTGCCTGCTATCCTGTTATGCTTTTATCTAAGATATACACAAAGTGTGGATTAATCAGCGGGTCAGACAGCATCTCGGGAAGAAAGGAATAGGTGATGTTTCGGGTCGAGGGACCCTTCTTTCTCCAAGATGTCAAACGTTTGCTACTCAAGCTGGATCTGAAAGAAGGGCCTCGGCCGGAAACATCAACTACCCTTACATTAAAAAGATCGGCTGCTGACCGATTAGTTACTCCTGCACTTTCTGTTGTATTTTATATCCAGCAGATCCTGCTGTCCCATGTGTAGCTCTTTATGCTTTGCTTACGCTTTTTTTGTTTGTCTTGTGTATGATTGTTTATTATAAAACTTCTGGCTCCTTCTCCGTTGTTTTCCCTGACACTGGTTGTTTTCAAATGAGAGTTAGATTTAGTTCTAAGGGCTAATGGAAGAAAGGGATAATTTTAAAGGAGGGAAAGCAGGAACGGGGAGTTGTTGGGGGGTACTGAATTTTGGTGATGATCAGCTTGATTTTATTAAATTGGGAAACAAATATTTTTTGGGTCGGTGTGCTGGCTGAAGGACCCAAATTGTTCTATCTTTTCTATGTTTATGTAATGGCTTTTTTTGGTCAGCTGTCTTATCATTAGTTTCATTCTTCATTATCTATTCTTTGATGTTTCTTTATTGCTTTTTTTTTTTTACTCTTTTCTTATGGGATTTTTTTTCTATTGGTTGAATAATCTTTTTCTTGAACCCTCAAAATTCTATGTATCTTTATTACTCCTCCAATTTGGATTAATATAGAGGGAGTAGTGTTTAATGTATTTAGTGAGCTGCTGCTTTTTTTACCCACAGAGCTGTTTGCTGTGTCCTAAGTCAGTTGAAAACACCACGCCACCCAGGCACACTCTCATTTCACTCCTACCAACGGGA
>CM069169.1:3861753-3915622 GCA_035221665.1 Okamejei kenojei | reverse complement strand
CCCCACTACTGTCCCCCCCTCGTGCTTTTTCTCGGATTTCCTTCCTGCGGCTAGGATGGCATGGGGGGGGGATGTCGCGGAGCCCGCCATCGCTGTGATGGCCGCATTGTGTAGAAAGTGGGTGGCCTGGCTCCCGTCCCTAATCTCGCCCATCCCCCACCCCCCTAGGTTGTTACTACTTATGTGCGGTGCTTTTAAGGACTACAATTTTGTCGCTTTGTTCGCGGGACTCATCAAACTCCGCTCCAGCGGCCTTATGAGGGGCCCTTTCCGGGCGTTGCGGCCTGTGTTGGCCGACTTTTGTGTTGGATTTCAGGGGGTCGTGAGGAGATTGCCAAGACCACCATCTGAATGTCGGACAGCCGGTGGGTGGTGGCCCAATCCCGGCGTAGGGGTCGCGTCCGCGGTCCGTGCCACTTTCATTGGATGCAACTGTTGTGCCTGTTCCATCTATTGTGTGACTGGCTCCGCCTGTTGGCCTGTCCTCCTGTTTCGCTTGCACCGGTTGTGCAGTCCTTCTGTCTCGCTCGGTCTGCCGTCTATTCAGACGCCACGTTCGTTGTGATCTCGGGTTCGTGGGGGGGTCCTGTAGCCGCATCTATTGGTGGGTAGGGGAGGTGCAGCACCCTCATCATTGGTTGGTGTTGGTCACGTGATCCACGGCGGTTTCGTTCGTGGTGCGTTTTAGGGTGTTGGAGTTAGTCAGCACTCTCCCATAACAGGGAGCGTTTTTTTAATTGTTAGTTTTCAGTCAGACACCGGCGTAGCTTTGGTTTCGTTTTTATTGAAAAAGAAATAATATATAATTTACTTTGCGAATCTGGTCTTGGCCCCTCGCTTACAACACCACAATGTTGGTTGGGTTATTTGTAGTGTAATTGAAATTTAATTTATTAGCCGTATGCTAAACATAAAAGGAGTTGATTTGCCAACAGTCGTTCAAAACTGCAACTAAGATACATAAACCACATTAAAAGATTAAACCATAAACTCCTTAAAACAGCCACCAGGCGGGTGTGAGGTAATCCCCCCCCAGGGCACACTGCATAAGCAGAGTCCACACAGCCATCAGTCTATTCCGGGCCACACACACACACGCTCCCTCACCGTCAGTTTGAGCAGGCATCTATGGAGAAAAAAGGAGTAGGGTGACGTTTCTTTTTGGGTCGACACCCTTCTTCGACTGACGGCGGGGATTGGGGGAGAGAGGGGGGGGGGCTGGAGGAAAGAAAGGAACCTCTGAGTTTCTTCCCCGGACATTCAGTCTGACGCAGGCTCTGGCCTGAAATGTCGCCTACTCCTTTTTCCACAGATGCTGCCTCACCCGCCTGAGTTTCTCCAGCATTTTTTATCTACTTTTGTTTTTTCCAGCATCTGCAGTTCCTTTTAAACACTCCTTCACCGTGATGTGACCAGAGTGGTACCGAACCGCTGTCACTCTCTCTGCAGTCCCTGTCCGCCGTACAGTCAGAAAGCCGTCCACTCTCGCAACCAGGCTCCGGGATGTCCACAAGGAGCGATGTCCCCGCAAACCACTGAGATCATTGCATCACCGGCTCTCCCTCCGAGTTCCTTACAGCGCAGGCAGCACGTCCTCTTGTTTTTTTCGGCGATTCACATTCTCCACTGTTGAGGGGAAGCAAGATGGCGGCGCCCTCGCGGCAGTGGTTCTGCCGTCTGGTCTGTCTGTCGTTTTTTCTTTTTGTACTGTTTAAGTGTATGTTTTGGTGTAGTTTATATATGATTTTAGCAGTGTATATGTGGGGGGGGCGGGGGGGAGGGGGGGGGAAACTGTTTTAAATCTTTCCCTGTTTGGGGGACTGATCTTTTCCCTGTCGGGTCTCGTTTGTCGTTGGGGTAGCCAGCCACCGTGGAGCGGCCTCCAACGGAATCGACCTGGGGGTCCATCAGGAGCCAGCGGACTCACCATCGTGGAGACTGGCCACCCTCGGAGCGTGGAGAGCTTGTGTGGGCTCGGCTACGACCCGACTTCGGAGTCGGAGGCTCCAGCGCAGAGGCCAGTGGACAGTGACATCGGAGCTGCAGGTCCCTGGTGGGAGACTCGCTTTTCGGAAGAGATCGGTACCGGAACTTCTCCCGCCCGACTTGCGGGGTTAAAACGGACCAGGAGCGGCGCGGCTTTAACGGCCCGCAGGATTACCATCGCCCCACCGGGGCTTTAACCTTGGGAGAAGAATAGAGAACAGGGGGTGACAGACTTTGCCTTCCATCACAGTGGGAGGTAGGTGTTTGGGATTCACCGTGAAGGATGTTTATGTAAATTGCGTTAATTGTCTCTTGGTGTTTCTTAGTGTTTGTGTGACTGCAGGACACCTAATTTCATTTGAATCGTTCAAATGACAATAAACGGTAGTCTTTTTATTAAATTACCAAAATAGAGCAATTCGTACAAGGAGAAAGTAATCGGACATAACCAATTTACAATATTTCGTACAGCTTCAGTTTTAACATTTTATAAGATCTAATAAGTGAATCGGAAAAAAAGAAAAAAGAAAGAAGGGAAAGGAAGAAGAAAGGAAAAAGAAAAGAACGAATTTTGAAAAAGATACAAAAAAGAAAGAAGAAAAGCCCTGAAACTAGAAAGAAGTGGTAAAAAAAAAAAGGCAGAGTATATCCACTATCCTTCCCTTCACGCCCGCTCACCCGACCCTAGCGTCCGGTTTTGTGTTTGTAGTTCAACCATTATGGTGTTTGAAGAAATTTCATGGAAGGAGACCATTATTTGGAAAAATTGTTTTTTGGGATTCTGATATGTCAGACAAAACAAAGCCTTATTTTGTCTAAATGTAGTGTCTCGGTCATTTCTGTGATCACATCTTCACTGTGGGAACTGTTATCTTTTCTTGAATTTAAGTATCGGTTTTATCGCAGTTATTAAACCGTAGTCAAGAAACGTCGTTGGAAATATCATTAACTTAGGGCAGCCCTCTGACCTTCCTAATTTATTATTTTGAATCTGACCAATTGAATTTTAGTGTTTTTTAAAAAATGATATTAAATATTCCCATCCAGAAATTATGTTATTTTTTTTACAGGATACCAAAAGAATGGGTTAGGGTAGTTTCTTGACGTGGACATTTGTCCCAGAGAGGGGAGACGTTGGGGAAAAATCGTGTTCCATTTGGTCTTGACGTTGTATAACTATGCCAATACTTTGAATTGTCTCTGGCAATGCCTGGGCATTTAAAAAGAACAGTAATGTATGTATAGTTGGCTTTCTCCCATATATCTTGTTGAAATGGGTAAACCCCGCTCGTCCTCCCAGTGTTCGCTTATAAATCTCAGAAGGTGTGGTATCAATATTTAGATGAGTGTTATAATGTAAGATATCAACTACTTGTACGGCATGTCTATTCAAACAATTGTCTAATATATCTGGACATAAGAGGACAGTCTTGTGTATATGTTTTCACGTAATCTCGGATTTGAAGGTATCTAAAAAAATTGTTGGCATTCAAGTGATATTTTTCCTGTAGTTCTTAAAAGAAGAGAGAGAGTTCCATCTAAATAGAGGTCTCCCACAGCTATTAATTCCCGAGGTTTTCCATTGAACAACCCATATCTATAGTAGATGGTTTTAAAACGAGGGATTGTTTGACTAGGAAGAAGGAAGGAGAACTGTTTCTCAATTTAAGACTGAATGTCAGCTGTTTCCAGATACGGTTAGTGCCATTGTATTATCGGATTTTGCGCAAACGTTTGACTATTCAAAGTATTGGAGATAGGCGGATCGAGCCGAGGCGCCTATTCTAAAAGGCAAACAATCTTCCCTCTCCATTTTAAACCAGATTTAACATTGACAGGTCTAGTCCACCAGAAGTTATATTTTTAATATTAGTATTAGCCAGTAGTAAAAAAAGAAAATTAGGAAGCGCTTATCCTCCATTTTTCTTTGGATTTGCAAAATGCCTTTTGTGTATTCTATGGGTTTTGTAAGTCCAAATAAAAGTAAAGTTAGTTGATAATGAATCAATTTTTTTTAAAATAAACTTTTAGGGAGATATATCGGTATTGATTGAAATTAATATAAAAGTTTCCGGAAGGAAGATCATCTTTATGGCATTTAATTACTATAAGGGAAGATAAGAAGTGTTTTCCAAGCAAAATTGAATGTAGGCATTATAGTTTAGTGTTAATGGTGGGGAGTTTATTTTAAAACAAAGAGGAATACTTTCTAGTCAAGTTAAATTCAAGATATCTGAACTTTTCAGTAAACATTTTGAATGGAATTTTTGGAGTTGAGACGGGTTGGTTCTTTTATTGGCTAATTTCACTTTCATTCCAATTATTCTGTTATCCAGAGGAAAGAACCAAATTGTTCTATAATGTTTAGAACATTTGGAATACAGCTTGGGGATTCGTAATGTATAGAAGTACATCATCTGCATATAACGAGATTTTATGGGTGGTATATTTAGTATTATAGCCATTTAATGCCCGAATGGGACATGATAATCTCGGCAAGAGGTTCTATGGCGAAAGCAAATAACTTTGGGAAAGGGCACATCCTCTTGTCTGGCACCCTAGATAAATAAAATGTAGGGTGAAATTAATGGCTAGGAATTTGTCAGGGATTCTCGCTGTCGGATTAGTGTATAAAAGCTCACCCATAAAGTAAGTTTTCTCCCAATTGAAAATTTCCAACCACTGTGAAAAGATAAGAACCATTCACTTGGATCGAAAGTTTTCTGATCTAGAGAAATAATTGTTAGACCTTCATTTGGCATTCTCTGCGAATATATTTATGGTATAAACAAACGTCTCAACTTATAATACGAATGTCGTTTAGTATAAACCAGTTTGATTGGATTGTATTGTTTACCGATAACCAAGCTTAATCTCCGATCCGGCATCTTTGATCCATATTTAAAGCGGGACTCTATTGCCCTATAGGATCCAGGCTCCTCAGGATTTTTAATTTTTTTGTGGAATTAATGAACTAGTTGATTCAGCAAGAGTTTGTTGTTTAATGTCTGTTTCTTTAAATGCTTGGAATATTAAAGGGCTTGTATTGCGTAGAAAAATTATGTCATTAAATTTTTTAAAAATTCGTTTACTAAACCCGATCCGGGCCCAGAGTTTATCCACTTTTCAATGATGTACTAGTCTCCACGAGTCTTTTGTGGTTTAAATGGAGTATTGATTCAGATTTCTGAAAGACCTTATAGCTTCTTCCTCCTTTTCTCCCGCGGTCGGGGGCGGCAATCGAAGCTCCCGAGATCGGGGCGGTCGAACGCTCCCTGCGGTTGGAGCCCCCACAGTCCTCCCTAACCAAAGGGATGCCAGCTCCACAATGTTAAAGCCGCAGTGCAGATGGAAGGATACGATGAAAAAGTCGCATCTCGGTCGAGGACAGAGATCATAACGATTCCCCGCCCCATCCCCCCCCCCCACCCCCACATAATACTAAACTATAGGTCCACTAAGACATACATGTAAACACAGACCAAACATTTGTTATATGGTTATATGGTATAAACAGCAAAAGAAGGAAAAAAAAAACATTAGGCTGTTGGCGAGTCTGCCATGTACGGCGCCACCTGTTGGTATAGCCTGTGCTCAGCCTGGCGGTCGGTCCCCTTGCTGGTTGCTGATTTATATGTGGAGGAAGGGTTGTTGACAATTTATACAGATGGAAGTCTGTCGTTGAGAAAATCAGGAGCGTGGTCTGAGAAAAAGCAGTGACCCAGGTCTCTGAGTTTGTGATAAGATTTCATGGGATGGTGGAATTGAATGCCGCCCCACGCAAATTAGAGGAACAAAACATTTTGCTTGGCAGCTATCATAGAAACATAGGGGGAAATAGGTGCAGGAGTAGCCCTTCGGGCCCCTTTCGAGGCCTGCCCGCCTTTCTATATGATCATAGCTGATCATCCAATCGTATCCCGTACCTGCCTTCTCTCCATACCTGAACCCTTTAGTCACAAGGGCCACATCTAAACTCCTCTTAAATATAGCCAATGAACTGACCTCAATCTACCTTCTGTGGCAGTGAATTCCAACAGATTCACCACTCTCCGTGTGAAAAAATGCTTTTCCTCATCTCGGTCCCTATAAAGGAATTCGCCCTTTTCTTAGCGGTGACCCCTTGTTCGGGACTCCCCAACATCACCGGAAACTTTCCTGCATATTGCCGGTCCAAGTTTCTATAGATCCCCCTCTGTCTTCTAAATTCTAGCGAGAGTACAAGACTGTGTCTATCCTGTCTTTCTTTTCATTGAAGTCTGACATCCCAGGAATTCAGTTCTGGTGAACCTTCTCTGTTACCCCCTCTAGGCAAGAATGTATTTTTCTCAGAGTTGGAGACAAAACTGTACGCAATTACTCAGGTCTGTGGTCTCACCTCGCTGCTACTATACTCAAATCCTTTCACTTTGGAAGTGCTAATATACCATTTGCTTTTCTTCACTGCCTGCCTGCACTGCATGCTACTTTTCTAATGATTGGTGCTACCATGACAACCAGGTCTCGCGCATCTCCCTTTTCTAATCTGGCCACCTTTCAGATACTAGTCTACCTCCTTTTTTGGCCACCAAAGTGGATTACCTCACATTTACTTCATTGCCATGCGTTGTTTATACTGCATCTGCCAGGCATTGGCCCTACTCCCCCCGCCTTATCCAAGCACATTGCAGCCGCCTAGCATCCTCACACCATACACTACCCCAGCTTAGTGCATCCGCAAACTTGGGAGATGTTGCATTCAATTACTCATCCAAATCATTATTATATATTGTAAATAGCTGGGGTCCCAGGCAATGAGCCTTGCGGTCCCCACTAGTCTCTGCCTGGCCATTCTGAAAAGGGACCGGTTTACTCCTACCTTTGTTCCTGTCTGCCAGCCAGTTCTCTATCCACATCAATACTGAACCCCAATACCGTCTTGTTGCTTTAGGTTTGTTTCACTAATCTCTTATGTGGGTCCTTGTATAAAGCCTTCTGAAAGTCCAGATGTAAAAACATTCCACTGGTTTCTCATTATCCACTCAACTCGTTACATCCTCGAAAAATTCGATAAGATTCGTTCAGACATGGTTTACCTTTCGTAAATCCATGCTGACTTTGTCCAATGATTTCACCACTTCCAAATGTGCTGCCTAACGACCCCAACAAAATGTGTATGAAGGCAACTGCAGATGCTGGTTAAAAACAAAAATAGCACAAAAATGCCGGAGTAAATCCACCGGGGACAGGAAGCATCGTTGGTGAGAAGGAATGGGAGATGGAGAAGGGTTCTAACCCGATATGTCTCCCATTCTCTCCCCAGAGATGCTGCCTGTCCCGCTTAGTTACTCCGGCTTTTGTGTCTATTTTTGCGGTTTAACCAGATCTGCAGTTCCTTCATACACATTGTATATGACTATTAACTTCTGTAAACTTCAAGATTGGTGTAACCCTTGCTTTCCCTCTCTCTCCTTCCCTCCCCATTATAGTTTTCGACTAGTTTCCACTGCCCATCCTGATGAATCTTACTGATTGCTTGCCTCTTGTCACCTTCCCTCAGGCCAACAATGATCTATTGTACATTTTCCTGAGCATCGTCCCCTCTGATCTCTCGGTTTCACACCTTACTTTCCATATCCCTATGTCTCCCCCTCCCTGACTCTCAGTCTGACGAAGGGTCTCGACCCAAAGGGTCACCCATTCCTCTCCAGAGATGCTGCCTGTCCCACTGAGGTACTCCAGCCTTTTGTGTCTATCTTCGATGAACAACAGCTTGCCATAGGTAGTAGACAAAAATGCTGGAGAAACTGCATCCGCTGCTCCAGATGCCTGATGATCTATATCGGTGAGAACAAAGCGGAGGCTTGGCGATCGTTTCTCCGAACACCTCGCTCGGGTCCGCATTAACCAACCCGACCGTCCGGTGGCCTCAGCACTTAAACTCCTTCCCCTCCCATTCGTTATATGACCCTCTCTCGGTCCTGGGCCTCCTCCACCGCCAGAGTGAGCTACACCAAGTTGGAGGAACAAGACCCTTTATTTCACGCTTGGGGAGTCCACATCCTCTGGGGCTTGTTCCGAAACATTGAATTTTGTTCAATTGTCCCTAGTTGCAGCCTTGCTGTGCTCCTCCCCTTCCCCCTCTCCCTCAGCCCTCGGGCCCTGGCATTCCCTCTCATCTTCTTTCCCCACCCTAGTCACACAACAGCTCTTTTTTCACACCACAAACAGCTTACAATGGCTTGTTCCTTTATCATTGATACTTTTTTGCATATCTTTCATTCATTGTTCTTTATCTCGACACTCACCCATCACCGTCTATATCTTCATTTCCCTGATCCCTGACCAGTCTGAAGAAGCGTCTCGACCCGAAACGTCGCCTATCTCCTTCGCTCCTTAGATGCTGTTGCACCCGCTGAGTTTTCTCAGCCCTTTTGTGACATACCTGCTGGAGAAAACTCAGGCAGGTGAGGCAGCATCTATGGAGCGAAGGAAATAGGCGAGACGTTTTCAGGTCGAGACCCTTCTTCAGACTAGTGGGGAAGGGGGGGAGGGGGGGGGTGGGGGAGAGGGAAGAAAGACGGCGGATGGAGGGGCGACAGTGGAGTTGTACTGATGTAGGGGTGGGTCTGAGTTTCTCCAGTGTCTCCGGGGCCATTTTGTCTACTGAAGAAGGGTCTCGACCCGAAACGTCATCTATTCCTTCGCTCCATAGAATTTGATGCTTCACCCGCTAAGTTTCTCCAGCATTTTTGTCTTCCTTCGATTTTTCCAGCATCTGCAGTTCTTTCTTAAACAGCTTGGCCGTATGTGCTCTTGTTATCCAAGTCCTCCAGCGCGGATGGAGAGCCAGCGAGATCACAGGCGTTGATCTGTTGTGTCGGTAGGCGAATTGGCGGAGGTCCAGAGTTCATACAAAAGGTTGCGCCTCTTACCAACCCACATCACGATCAAGCTCTTGAAGCCCTTCGTCATAACGTACGCAAGTTGTTGGAGCACATTTCGGAACAGAAAGGATGTTGGGATACTTGACTATGAGGACATGCCTACACTGAACATCAACATTGTCAGCTAAATGCCAAGTGGAGAATTGTGCATCGCATAAGTCCAAGGCCAGATGCTGAGCGCCTGCAATAGCCAAAATTATACTGTAGATACGCTTGAGCATACAAAGACTGAAAAACATGATTGTATGTTTGCTAAAGGGCTGCTAAGGGTGATTGGACTAAGGCGTTGCTAATTGGGTGGATGACTGCTCCCTCACCCAAGTAATGTAAAACACGTGCATAGTTTAATCATTTTAAAATATTAAACCAGGGACGCTCGGTGGTGCAGCGGCAGAGTCGTTTTGCCTTACAGCATTTGCAGCACCGGGAGACGCGGGGGGTTCCATCCCGACTACGGCTGCCGTCTGTACGGGGTTTGTACGTTCTCCCCGTGACCGTGTGGGTTTTCTCGAGATCTTTGGTTTCCTCCCACGCTCCAAAAAACGTACAAGTTTGTAGGTTAAATAGGCCGGGTTTGTATACTTGGTATGTAAATTGTCCATAGTTTGAGGTAGGATAGTGTTAGGGGACTGCAGTGGGCCGAAGGGCCTGTTTCTGCGCTGTACAGACAGTTAGCCTGACTTCGTGGTGGGAAAAAGATGCTGGAGTCAATTATGAGAGTAATAATGGGGCATTTGGATAGCAGTAAAAGGATTAGTCCAAGTCAACATGGATTTATGAAGGGAAATCATGCTTGACTAATCTTTGGAATGTTTTTTGAGGATGTGACAAGTAAAATAGATGAAGGGGAGCCAGTGGATGTAGTGTATCTTAGACTTTCAGAAAAGCCTTTGATAAGGTTCCCGCGGGAGATGGTTGACTAAAATGAGAGCACATGGTATTGGGGGTAGTAGGGTGTTGACATGGATAGAAAAATTGGTTGGAGACGGAAGCCAAAGACTCGATGAGTGAACGGGTCCTTTTCAGAATGGCAGGCAGTGGCGAGTGGGTGCCGCACAGCTCGGTGTTGGGGCCGCAAATGTTTACCATATATATTAATGATTTGGAAGAGGGAATTAGAATTAGGAGCAATACTAACTAGCATGTTTGCGGATGACACAAAGTGGGTGGCAGTGTGAACTGTGAAGAGGATGTTAGGAGGTTTGCAGGGGTGCCTGGACAGGTTGAGTGAGTGGGCAGATGCGTGGCAAATGCCAGTATAATATGGATAAAGTAAGGTTATCCACTTTGGCGGCAAAAACAAGGCGGCAGATTATTATTCAATGGGGTTAGGTTAGGTAAGGGGGAGGTACAGCGGAGACCTGGGTGTCCTTGTACACCGGTCACTGAAAGTAGGCGTGCAGGTACAGCAGGCAGTGAAGAAAGCTAATGGAATGTTGGCCTTCATGACAGAGGATTTCAGTATAGGATAAAGAGGTTCTTCTGCAGTTGTATAGGGTGGCTCTGTTGGAGACAACATCTGGAGTATTTGGTCTCCTAATTTGAGGAAGGACATCCTTGTGATTGAGGCAGTGTAGCGTAGGTTCACGAGATTGATCCCTGGGATGGCGGGACTTTCATCGAGGAAAGATTGAAAAGATAGGCTTGTATTCACCGGAGTTTAGAAGGATGAGGGGGATCTTATAGAAACATATAAAATTATAAAAGGACTGCACAAGCTGGATGCAGGAAAAAATGTTCCCAATGTTGGGCGAGTCCAGAACCTGCGGCCACACAGTCTTAGAATAAAGGGGAGGTCATTTAAGACTGAGGTGAGAAAAAACGTTTTCACCCAGAGTTGTGAATTTATGGAATTCCTGGCCCACAGAGGGCAGTGGAGGCCAAATCACTGATGGATTTAAGAGAGAGTTAGATAGAGCTCTAGGGGCTAGTGGAGTCAAGGGCTTTATGGAGAGAAGGCAGGCATGGGTTTTTGATAGGGGACGATCAGCCGTGATCACAATGAAATGGCGTGTGTGCTGGCGGAAGGCCGAATGGCCTCCTACTGCACTATTTTCTATCTTTCTATGTTTCTCTAAAACAAAAAAATTAAACTAAAAACAGCTGCAAGGATCAGTACGGGTGGAGAAGGTGTCACCATAACTAACAGACTTGCATGTTGCCTCTTCTCCCAGAGCCCTGTCAACAATAAAGTGCAGTTTTTGCCTAAGTCAGGTCTCAGTGACTATTTTCACTAACACGAGTGATAAGATCTCAGAAAATGCCTGGATGAGTGTTGTTCGACAAAAACATTCGGAGTCTTCCCAGCCAGAGCCCTGGATGATCAGGAACCTCATAATCTGCTGAGGGTTAATATTGTGGTGTTCATGCCTGGCGACCCAACTCAACAGGAGGTCCAGTATCCATCCATCTGAAGACAGTTTCACATATATAGATACGGTTGAGCCCCAACGACTGAAAAACAAGATTAATTTGCTCAATGGCTGCTAAGGGTTGATTCAACACCAGGTGGCGCTGTCAGCGATGGCAGCACCAACAGTCTGGTCTGTCTTTTTGTCATTTGTTTTAAAGTTTGTGTTAATGTCCTCTGGTTTTTTTTTTATGTGGTGGGGGGCTCGGGGGACACTTTATTTCAATCTCTTACCTTGCCGGAGATGCAATTGTTTTCCGGGTCGTATCTCCGGTTCAGGCACGTGCCATGAGTAATTACTCAGGGTAGGCAGTCAGCGGGGGCTTTTTAAAAAAAAATCTTAAACCGCGCATGCGCAGGATTGTTCTCTTCGTAAAAAATAAAAAATAAGAGATGGTGGGAAAAAACGGGAAGCACACCGGGAGTTGAATCAGTTGTCATCTTATTGAATGACAATACTAATTCAAGGGTCCATTTGGAGGGGAGAGTTCTTTCACCGCGTCCTGTGGAGGAGTCTGTGCAGGGGTTAAAGATGCGGGGAGGGCAGGGAGTCTCATCCAAAGGGATGAAAGGAGAGGGTTCAGTGATATGTCAGACTCACTCACTGCTGCTCGGGGCACGGACAGCAGAACTGGCTGCCACTTTCCGAGGATAGAAGCAGCTAGGGTGCGAGAGCGGCCGTCGGGACTCCGACAACAGAACCGGCTGCCATTCAGTGCCTTTCTGCCAGCCCGCTCACCTCTGGCAGTTCTATCCGTCTGAACATCTCTCACCTGCCGCTCGCCGGCTTCGCTCATGTCAATCGCATCCCGCAAATCCTTAAATTCCACAGCTGAGTAACCTCAACTGGTCCCGTGAAACGCGCTGTCGGAATTTAAAGATTTGCGGGGGATGCCGGCCGGCGAGCTGCAGGTGAGAGATGTTCAGACGGAGACACTGCCAGAAGAGACGGGGGACTAGCTGACGGGGCTGAAGTGGCTGAAGTGGCAGGGGGTCCCGGCGGCCGCTCAAAGTCAGTCACCCGAGCTGCTTCCTTCCTCGGAAGTGGCGGCCAGTTGTGCTGTCCGTGCCCGGAGCGCTGCGGCAGCCGCCAAGCTAATTCACTCCCCGGCCACAATAAAACCATACAGCAATTACAGCACGGAAACAGGGCCATCTCCGCCCTTTTACTCCGTGCCGAACACTTACTCTCACCTAGTCCCATCTACCTGCACTCAGGACGGAGCGTGGCAAGTGGGTTACTGACCCCGATCCCTCCTTCACAACGCCAGACTCCCAAACACTGTGAACGGAGCTCTCCCCCCACCCCACCCCGGGAAATACAGTATTTATAAAAATTAAGCACCAAGAAATGCACTTACCACGTTATTGATACATTAAGTCCATTCTTCACTCTGTGTTTTCTGAAGATACTATTAAAATAATGGCAATCCATATTTGAAAATCCCGCCAAGAAACTCGCGATGGGCATGCGCAGTATACTGCTGCACCTGCGCAGTGTTGCAAAGGCAGAATTTCTGCTGCCTTCAGCTCCCCTTGAAAACTGACGGCTCAGGCAGCGCTGACGGCATGTGGGCTGCACAGACCTTCCCGTGTTACAAGCGCTGCGGACGAAAGGCACGGACAATTTTGCCTACCCTAAGAGATCCATCGCTTAGATAGGCATAATTTCCCATGCCTTTACTATTTATATTTAATAATTGCCATTTCTTAATCTTAGTCGGGGTACTGATTGGGGATGCTCAGCCATGATCACATTGAATGGTGGTGCTGGCTCGAAGAGCCGAATGGCCAACTCCTGCATCTATTGTCTATTGTCTAACTATGAGCCCCCCACATTCCCTGACGGCCCCTAGGATCTCAGTCTCCGACTCTGGTGTCTGAGCATCCTTCAAAAGGGTGAATCCATGAAAGATGTGTGGCCCAGATGGAATTACCTAGTGCTAGAGGCCTGGCCACCCATGGCATCAACTATGGGCTCCTCCCCCAGCCCCAGACCCCAGCCAGCAGCCAGAGCAGATTCAACTCTTCAACTGGCTTCTTCAACATCTTCAACCTCTCGCTTCAGCGGTCTGATATTCCCACCAGTTGGGGAGGTCATAGAAACATAGAAACATAGACAATAGGTGCAGGAGTAGGCCATTCGGCCCTTCGAGACTATGCCACCGCCATTCAATATGATCATGGCTGATCATCCAACTCAGTATCCTGTACTGCCTTCTCTCCATACCCCTGATCCCTTTAGTCACAAGGGCCAATCTTCCCTCTTATTACACCCCCACCCCCCCACGAATGGCCTCAACTACCTTCTGTGGCAGAGGAATTCCATAGATTCACCACTCTGTATAAAAAATGACTTTCTATCTCGGTCCTAAAAAGACTTCCCCTTATCCTTAAACTGTGACCCCTTGTCCTGGACTTCCCCAAACATCGGGAACAATCTTCTTTCATCTAGCCTGTCCAGCCCCTTAAGAATTTTGTAAGTCTCTATGAGATCCCCCCTCAATCTTCTAAATTCCAGCGAGTACAAGCCGAGTCTATCCAGTCCATCATATCATGTTGCAGTTTGTTTAAGACGTTGGTGATGCCACATTTGCGTTCAGTATTTGGGCACCTATGTTATAAGAAGGATGTTGTCAAGATGGGAAGGGTTTGCAGAGCAGATTTACGAGATGTTGCCTGGACTCGAGGGCCTGAGCTACAAGGGGAGGTTTGGTGAGCAGGCTAGGACTCTATTCTCAGAGTGCAGGAGGATGAGGGGTGTCTTATAGAAGTCTAGAAGACGTGAGAGGAATAGATCGGTTGTCTTTTGCAATAGTAGAGGAATGGAGAACCAGAAGAGATAGGTTATGATGTCATTGGACAAAGTCAGCATGGATTTACAAAAGGTAAAATCATGTCTGACGAATCTTGTGGAATTTTTTCGAGGATGTAAACTAGTAGCGTGGATTAAGGGAGAAAACCAGTGGATGTGGTATATCTGGGACTTCCAGAAGGCTTTCGACAAGGTCCCAATAAGAGATTAGTATACAAACTTTTAAGCATACGGTATTAGGGGTTCAGTAGTTGATGTGGATAGAGAACTGGCTGGAAAATCAGGAAGCAAAGAGTAGGAGTAAACGGGTCCTTTCACAATGGCAGGCAGTAAAAACTAGTGGGGTACCGCAGGGCTCAGTGTGGGACCCCAGCTATTTACAATATATATTAATGATCTGGATTGAGGGAATTGAAGGCAATATCTCCAAGTTTGCGGATGACACTAAGCTGGGGGGGCAGTGTTCGCTGTGAGGAGGATTGCTAAGAGACTGCAGGGTGACTTGGATAGGCTGGGTGAGTGTGGCAAATGTTTGGCAGATGCAGTATAATGTGGATAAATGTGAGGTTATCCACTTTGGTGGCAAAAACAGGAAAGCGGATTATTATTTAAATGGTGGCCGATTGGGAAAAGGGGAGATGCAGCGAGACCTGGGTGTCATGGTACACCAGTCATTGAAAGTAGGCATGCCGGTGCAGCAGGCAGTGAAAAAAAAGCGAATGGTATGTTAGCTTTCATAGCAAAAGGATTTGAGTACAGGAGCAGGGAGGTTCTACTTCAGTTGTACAGGGTCTTGGTGAGACCACACTGGAGTATTGCGTGCAGTTTTGGTCTCCAAATCTGAGGAAGGACATTATTGCCATAGAGGGAGTGCAGAGAAGGTTCACCAGACTGATTCCTGGGATGTCAGGACTGTTTATGAAGAAAGACTGGATAGACTCGGTTTATACTCTCTGGAATTTAGGAGATTAAGAGGGGATCTTATAGAAACTTACAAAATTCTTAAGGGGTTGGACAGGCTAGATGCAGGAAGATTGTTCCCGATGTTGGGGAAGTCCAGGACAAGGGGTCACAGCTTAAGGATAAGGGGGAAATCCTTTAAGACCGAGATGAGAAAGACTTTCTTCACACAGAGAGTGGTGAGTCTCTGGAACTCTCTGCCACAGAGGGTAGTTGAGGCCAGTTCATTGGCTATATTTAAGAGTGAGTTGGATGTGGCCCTTGTGGCTAAGGGGATCAGAGGGTATGGAGAGAAGGCAGGTACGGGATACTGAGTTGGATGATCAGCCATGATCATATTGAATGGCGGTGCAGGCTCGAAGGGCTGAATGGCCTACTCCTGCCACCTAATTTCTATGTTTCTAAGGTTCACCAGACTGATTCCTGGGATGTCAGGATGTCTTATGAAGAAAGACTGGATAGACTCGGTTTATACTCTCTGGAATTTAGGAGATTGAGAGGGGTCTTATAGAAACTTACAAAATTCTTAAGGGGTTGGACAGGCTAGATGCAGGAAGATTGTTCCCGATGTTGGGGAAGTCCAGGACAAGGGGTCACAGATAAGGATAAGGGGGAAATCCTTTAAGACCGAGATGAGAAAGACTTTTTTCACACAGAGAGAGTGGTGAGTCTCTGGAACTCTCTGCCACAGAGGGTAGTTGAGGCCAGTTCATTGGCTATATTTAAGAGTGAGTTGGATGTGGCCCTTGTGGCTAAGGGGATCAGAGGGTATGGAGAGAAGGCAGGTACGGGATACTGAGTTGGATGATCAGCCATGATCATATTGAATGGCGGTGCAGGCTCGAAGGGCTGAATGGCCTACTCCTGCACCTAATTTCTATGTTTCTATGTTTTCTATGAGGGAGGAAAAGATTTAATAGGATCCTGAGGGGTAGCTTTTTTTTACATAGAGGGTGGTGGGTGTAGGAAACGAGCTGCCGGAAGGGGTAGTCGAGGCAGCGACTATTGCAACCTTTACCTGCAAGTAGTTGTTCCCAGTCTATTTTGCCAGAACCTGCCTTATGATATTGAAATTGGTCTTGCCTCCAATTGAGGACCTTACTTTCCAGACCAGCCTTAGCCCTTTCCATAACAAAAAGAAGATAGACTCAAAATGCTGGAGTAACTCAGCGGGACAGACAGCATCTCTGGAGAGAAGGAATGGGTGATGTTTTGGGCCGAGACCCTTCTTCAGGGTCTGAAGAAATGGTCTTGACCCAAAACGTCACCCATTCCTTCTCTCCAGAGATGCTGCCTGTCCCGCTGAGTTACTCCAGCATTTTGTGTCTATCTTCGGTTTAAACCAGCCTTTCTACCTTTCTCCCTTCCTACACCTTTCCTTAATAAGCTGGAACTTTACAGAGTGTGGCTATTATTCCCTAAATGATTCGCAAAAGGATAGTATGTGTGTAGAATAGTTCATAAGAATGAAACATATAAGATTGTTAAGGGCTTGGACACGCTAGGCAGCAAACATGTTCCCGATGTTGGGGGAGTCTAGAACCAGGGGCCACAGTTTAAGAATAAGGAGTAAGCCATTTAGAACGGAAATGAGGAAACACTTTTTCTCACAGAGAGTGGTGAGTCTGTGGAATTCTCTGCCTCAGAGGGCGGTGGAGGCAGGTTCTCTGGATACTTTCAAGAGAGAGCCAGATAGGACTCTTAAAAATAGCAGAGTCAGGGGATATGGGGAGAAGGCAGGAACGGGGTACTGATTGGGGATGATCAGCCATGATCACATTGAATGGCTGTGCTGGCTTGAAGGGCCGAATGGCCTACTCCTGCACCTATTGTCTATTGTCTATTGTCATAAGTAACACCAACAAAATATTCTCTACAGGGAGGGCAATTGGATTTTATAATTGGAGATCACACTTTATTTATATAGGTGTTGGTGATGCCACATCAGGATTGCCATATAAAGTGGTGCTCTCCTTATTCAAGGATGTAAAGGCATTGGAAGCCATTTAAAGTAGGCTTACTAGACTGGAATAATAGGTTGTCATTTGGAGAAAGGCTTGGAAGCCTTTTTCAGATCCAAAACGTCCTCCAGAGATGCTACCTGACCTGCTGAGTGTAAGCCAGCACTATGTCTATACACAAGATTCTCCCGTCTGCAGTTCCTTGTGTTGAATGCAAAGCCTGGTGGATGGAAGGTGAGGACCAGGGGGAGTCTTGTTTCTCTGCAAGTAAAAAACTCCTTTTCTCTCTAAGGTAGACAGAAATGCTGGAGAAACTCAGCGGGAGGCAACATCTATGGAGCGAAGAAAATAGGCAACGTTTCGCGTCGAGACCCGAAACGTTGCCTATTTTCTTCGCTCCATAGATGCTGCCTCATCCGCTGAGTTTCTCCAGCATTTTTGTCTACCTTCGCTTTTCCAGCATCTGCAGTTCCTTCTTAAACATCCTTTTCTCTCTCCTCGTTCTGAGAAAGGAAATTGGATAAAGCATTAACCTTAGATAGACACAAAAAGCTGGAGTAACTCAGTGAGTCAGGCAGCATTTCTGGAGAGAAGGAATGGCTGACGTTTCAGGTTAAAACCCTTCTTCAGAGATGCTGCCTGACATGCTGTTACTCCAGCTTTAAGTGTCTTTCTTCTGTTTAAAGCAACATCTGCAGTTCCTTTCTACAAATATCCAAAACAATGTATATTGATTTCTCGAACTTCAAGTAACCCTCTCTCCATCACTCCTCCATCCAAGTCATACTAGCTTCAAAGTCGTCTTATTGAGTTGCATTAACTGTAACTCATTTTCACCCAGCCCACAGCTAACAATGGCCTGTTTCCTTTATCACCGTTACTTTTTTGCATATCTTTCATTCACTTGTTCTATATTTCTCTACATCACCGTCTATATCTCTCATTTCCCTTTCTCCTGACTCTCAGTCTGAAGAAGGGTCTCGACCCAAAACATCACCCATTCCTTCTCTCCAGAGATGCTGCCTGACCCGCTGAGTTACTCCAGCTTGATGTGTCTATCTTCAGTTTAAACCAGCACCTGCAGTTCCTTCCTACACATATCCAAACCTTGTTTCCATTTCTGCAGACTTAGTCTGTGTTTCCAGGAACCTCTCCATATATTTCATATTTCCAGCATCTGTAGTTTTTTTGACTTTCAACATATTATGTGTGTCTTCATGTATCTGAATCTTATATGAGACATAGTCATAGAGTCAAGTTGCAAGATGGCGGCAGAACGTGGTGAATGTCTGCGGCTATTCCAGAGTAGGAACCACATTCCTCATGCTTAGTATTTGACCGGATAGCATGCAGAACAAATGTTTCACTGTATCTCTGTGCATGCCATAGAGCCATAAAGTGATACAGCATGGAAACAGGCCTTTCGGCCAAACTTTCCCACACCGGCCAACATGTCCCAGCCACACTAGTCCAACGGCTCGCGTTTGGTCCACATCCCTCACAGCATGCCCTACCGGGTACCTGTCCAACTGTTTCTTAAACTTTGAGTCCCAGCCTCAACAACCTCCTCCAGCAGCTCGTTCCATACACCCACCACCCTTTGTGTGAAAAATTTACCCCTCTTTTTAAATCTTTTTACCTTCACTGTAAACCTATGTCTTCTGGTCCTTGATTCCCCTACTCTGGGCTAGAGACTCTGTGCATTACATGGCATGCACATCATGAAGATGAGTCTGAAGAACAGGTCTTGACCCGAAACGTCACCCATTCCTTCTCTCCAGAGATGCTGCCTGACCCGTTGAGTCACTCCAGCACTTTGGGTCTATCTTCGGTGTAAACCAGCATCTGCATTTTTTTTTTCCTGTCAACATCAGAATCAGAATCAGATTTTATTGGCCAAGTATGTTTTGCAACATACGAGGAATTTCACTGGCCAGGTCAGTCATACAATTAAAAGCAACAAACTCAAAAACACATTTGAACATGAACGTCCACCACAGTGACTCCGACACATTCCTCACTGTGATGGAAGGCAAAATAAAGTTCAAGTCCTTTCCCTTATATTGCGCGTGTCTTCATGTGAAGCCCGTCTGACAGCGACGGCCCCTGAGGTCCTGGTGCTACGGACAGGCTGAGACGGACCCAGCCCCCGCGACACCTTCTCAGCTGCGATGGACAGGCTCAGCACAAGCTGTACATTTTCACGAGCAGATTCCGCTGTCAGTCCTTTCAGATTGATTTCATTATTTTAATGACACTTATTATCAGGATGAATTTGAATACCCTGATTTCTGAGCTGTGAAGATAATGTAACAACTTGAAGATTGAACACGATAAAAATCCCCTCTCTGTGGCAGTTGCTTTATTATGACAATAAAACATCGTTGAATGCAGATTCAAAATAAATGGCCTGTGATTCAAAGCCTGGAAGTGATGCAATATGTCACACAAGACATACAGCTATTGTTTCAGCACTCAGAGATATTTTATCATCATTTGTCTGCCGGCCACTAACCTTCTACACATCATTGCCTGCTCCTGCTTAGTTAGTTTGTCAAGGTCAGGGGGCTCTGGCCCGTTATGGATGTTCAACTATTAAGGAACCAACATAAGCCTGGCATCAACGGATTTAAATACTCGTGTCGGATCAGCACAACTTGACTCCAGCCGTCCAGGGATTTCTCCAGACCGGGGGGATTGAAGGTACAGGAGCCTGAAAACTGTAACGTTCAGGAATAGCTGCTTCCCTACAGCCATCAGGCTATTAAACACGACAACCTCAAATAAACTGTGAACTACAATAGACTATTATTGTTAATATTGCACGATTATTGTTTGTTTTTTGTGTGTACGTGTGTGTATATATATATATATATATATATGATCTATATACTGCATATGTGTATTTGTGAGTAAGTGTATAGATACATACTTTGAACTTTTTTCCTCTCATTTATGATATTGTTCACACTACTATGTTTACATATTCTGTCGCGCTGCAGCAAGTAAGAATTTCATTGTTCTCTCTGGGACATGTGTCAATAAAACACTCTGGACTCTCTTGATTCTTGCAAGCAGCAAGACTGGAATGAGAATCGTCGCGTATTTAGGCAGAATGTTTTACTAGTAACTCCGCAGGAAGCTTTCAGTCGCTCGGTGGCTGGTATTCTAGAGACTTGCACCTCCTCCAACCTCATCTACTGCTCCAAACACAAGGCGTAGCTATGGGCACACGCATGGGCTCCAGCTACGCTTGCCTCTTTGTTGGGTACGTCGAACAATCCTTGTTCTCGGCGTAACCAGGGTCCCATCCCCGACCTCTACCTCCGTTACATCGACGACTGCTTTGGTGTCACCTCCTGCACCCACACACAACTGACTGACTTCATTCATTCATTTCACCACCAACTTCCATCTGGCACTCAAATACACTTGGACCATTTCCGACACTTCCCTACCATTCCTTGACCTCACCATCTCTATTGCAGGTGATACGCTCCTGACCGACATCCACTACAAACCTACTGACTCCCACAGCTACCTGGACTACTCTTCCTCCCACCCTGCTTCCTGTAAGGACTCCATCCCCTATTCCCAATTCCTCCGTCTGCGCCGCATCTGCTCCCAGGATGAGGTGTTCCACACCAGGTCATCACAAATGGCCTCATTCTTCAGAGAACGGGGATTCCCCTCCCTCACTATTGATGAGGCTCGCACCAGGGTCTCCCTCCATACCCCGCAACACTGCCCTCGCTCCCCATTCCCCCACTCGCAAACAGGGCAGAGTCCCCCTGGTCCTCACCTTTCACCCCACCAGCCGGCAAATACAACACATAGTCCTCCGCCAGTTTCGCCACCTCCAACGTGACCCCTCCACCCGCCACATCTTCCCATCTCCCCCCGTCTGCCTTCCGCAAAGACCGCTCCCTCCGCAACTCCCTTGTCAATTCTTCCCTCCCCTCCCACTCTACCCCTTCCCCGGGCACTTTCCCTTGCAACCGCAAGAAATGCAACACTTGTCCCTTTCACCTCCCCCCTCCACTCCTTTCAGGGACCCAAGCAATCCTTCCAGGTCCGACAGAGGTTCACCTGCACCTCCTACAACCTCATCTACTGCATCCGCTGCTCCAGATGCCAGATGATCTATATCGGTGAGACCAAGCGGCGGCTTGGCGATTGCTTCGCCGAACACCTCCGCTCGGTCCGCAATAACCAACCCCGACCTCCCGGTGGCTCAACACTTCAACTCCCCCTCCCATTCCACATCCGACCTCTCGGTCCTGGGCCTCCTCCACGGCCAGAGTGAGCAACACCACAAGCTGGAGGAACAGCACCACATATTCCGCTTGGGGAGTCTGCATCCTTTGGGCTTGAATATTGAATTTTCTCAATTCTGTTAACCCTTGCTGTCTCCTCCCCTTCCCACCTCTCCCTCAGCCCTCGGGCCCTGGCATTCCCTCTATCTCTATCTCCCTCCCCCCACCCCAGTCGCACCAGCTTCTCATTTTCGCACCACAAACAGCTTACAATGGCTTGTTCCCTTTATCACCGATACTTTTTTTTGCATATCTTTCACTCTTTGTTCCTTATCTCTCCACATCACCGTCTATATCTCTCGTTTCCCTGATCCCCGACCAGTCTGAAGAAGGGTCTCGACCCGAACGTCGCCTATCTCCTTCGCTCCTTAGATGCTGCTGCACCCGCTGAGTTTCTCCAGCTTTTTGTGTACCCTCATCTACTGCTCAATTCAGTTTAGTTTACTGTCACGGTGTACCGAGGTACAGTGAAAAGCTTGTGTTGCGTGCAATCCAGTCATCAGGATGACAATACATGATGACAATCGAGCCATTTACAGTGTATAGTTACATGATTAGTGCAAGGTAAAGCCAGCAAAGGATAGTCTGAGGGTCGCCAACATGGTAGACAGTAGTTCAGCGTTGCTCTCTGGTAGTGGTAGGATGATTCAATTGCCTGATAGGCAGAATGTTTTAATAATAACTCCACAGGAAGCTTTCAGTCACTCATTGCTGACGTTCTAGAGAAGGAATGGCCTCCCTTCCCAAGTCAGTCTGAAGAAGGGTCTCGACTCAAAACGTCACCTATTTCTTCTCTCCAGAGATGCTGCCTGACCCGCTGAGTTACTCCAGCATTGTGTGCCTATCTTCGGTGTAAACCAAGGTCTGCAGTTCCTTACATATTCCAGAGAAGGAACAGGTTTGCCAGCTCCGATCATCACTGGACACACACGTGCCCTTGGAATCTGCCCCCACCACAACCCAGACTGTGGTGGTCCCCACATGACCAAACAGCTCATGTTCCACATCCATTGTCCCTCTCGGTCGCATTTGGTTAATGAAGGACAAACTGACAGGAGTGTCCATTAAAAAAAAAATGCAGATGCTGGAATTCTGAAATAAACAGCAAATGCTTGGCGGGTCAGGCAGCATGTGTGTAGAGAGAAATTGTTGATATTTCAGGTACAGGCCCATGTATAAACTGGGAAAGAGAGAAAACTATTTTTTCAATTAGCTGCCTCTTCTTCTTCTGTCGCATGTCTTGTAGACCTGCTGCTCCGTTGAGGCGAGCCAGGCCAACGTGTCATCGTCCAGGTCAATCAGACCTCGTTCACCATTGGGTGGCCGGTGTTTGGGGCAACTGGTGACGATGTGCTCCACCGTCTGTGTTGGGTCCCCACACTCGCAGGAGGCGCTCGCTGTCCACGAGGCCCCACCTCTTCATCGCTACTCCATAGCGTCCGACGGCGGTTGGGGAAGGGAATACCTCTGCTCAGATGAGTCCAAGTTGGTTAATGGAGCAGCTAAAAGCAAAATTTACAAGGGCAATATTTGTTTTAAATGACACAACGTGCTGGAGTAACTCAGCGGGTCGGGCAGCATCTCTGGAGAACAAATGATAGGTTTCGGGTCAGGACTCTTCTTCAGACTTGACCCAAAATGTCACGTATCCATGTAACCAGAGATGCTGCCTGACCCACTGATTAATTCCTGCACTTCATGGGGTGGTTTTATCTGTAAACCAACACCTGCAATTACTCGTTCCCAGGGCATTATTCTTCCTTGTCTGTGCAACATGTCAATAACAAGGCTGTGGGACAGGCCAACAGCCCATAACACTGGAGGCAAACCAAAAGACATTCACTCGGCTAATCATGGGATCAGAGAAAGATGTTGAACCTGTTTACTTTGGAGTTTAGCAGAATGAAGGCGATCTCATTGAATGATACAAGATCACGGGCGGTCACGGTGGCGCAGCGGTAGAGTTGCTGCCTTATAGCAAAATGCAGCGCCAGAGACCCGGGTTCCATCCCGACTACGGGTGCTGTCTGTATGAGTTTGTACATTCTCCCCCTGATCTGGGCGAGTTTCCTCCCACACTCCAACGACATGCAGGTTTTTAGGTAAATTGGCTTGGTTAAAATGTAAAACTGTCCAAGTTGGCGATATGCAGAGTGCTGCCCTGCCGACTACACAATTCAGAAGGATCTTAAAGAGCATTACGGGGAGAAGTTTTCACCAGTGGGAGAGTCTTGTTACAATGCTGATGTTTACAGATAATGGTAAATCTTCTGAATTCCCACACTCAGAGAGGAACAGAGGAGATGAGAACATGTTTTAAATCTTTAGTTTTAAAACTTTTTACAATTGGTTAAAAGATTGGGGGACTTCTACAATGAGTCATTTTTCATTTCTCTGCTTTCATTTTAAGCCGCCACCAAGCTGCCCATTCCACTATGCTGACACGATCTCCTAGAGCTCTATTACGTTATCCTCCACCGATTTTATGGCAACTGATGATGAATTACGAGAGCGCACTTAAAACCCCCCCGGAGTCCCCCCAAAAATGTGGTGCCCCGGCCACGTGAGGTGAGCCAACCTCTACCTCATCGGGGCTTCCATGCCAATCGGCGGGTTGAATTTGTCCCCTGCGGCCGGGGCTCTGGAACTCCGGCCCGGCAGAGCTGACAGATCCATTCCCATAGCCGACCTGCGAGGATGAATTTGTGGGCCGGTGTCTCGGCCCCTCGGCGGAACATTCCAGTACCGTTGGCCTCCTCTCGGAGACCGTGACGTCTGTTGTTCTGGCAAAACGGAGATGAGGAAACACTTTTTCTCACAGAGAGTGGTGAGTCTGTGGAATTCTCTGCCTCAGAGGGCGGTGGATCTCTGGATGCTTTCAAGAGAGAGCTAGATAGGGCTCTTAAAAATAGCGGAGTCAGGGGATATCGGGAGAAGGCAGGAGCGGGGTACTGATTGAGGATGATCAGCCATGATCATATTGAATGGCGGTGCTGGCTCGAAGGGCCAAATGGCCTACTCCTGCACCTATTGTCTATTGTCTAAAACGGATCATCCAGAAAGGCTCTGGGACCAAGGATGCCGGGAAATCTGTGGTGAACCTGCATTGTGTTGGTCATATTACACCAGGTGACCTCGTTCAGATTGATATGAACAACTGAGATCTTTACTTTAAGTTCTACAACATTGCAATAGTCAAAGGTTTGTCAAACAGGTTTTTCTATTCATGAATCTTTGATATATTATGGGACCCTATGGGGAGGCTGTATTGAGATTGGGTATTGTTAGGAAGGTAGTTCCAGTGGTAACAAAGACCCAGCAATCTATTTCTAGTAACAATCTTTAAAAAGGAACTGCAGGTGCTGAAAAAATCAAAGGTAGACAAAAATGCTGGAGAAGCTCAGCGGGCCAGGCAGCTCTGGAGAGAAGGAATGGGTGACGTTTCGGGGCGAGACGGTTTCTGTTTAGTTTATCGTCACGTGTTCCGATGAACAGTGAAAAGCTGTTATTGCTGCTAACAAGCCAGCAGAAAGACAGTATTTGATTATAATCGAGCCATTCGCAGTGTACGGATACATTATAAGGGAATAACGTTTCTTGCAAGATAAAGCCAGCAAAGTCCTATCAAAGATAGTCAGAAGGTCCCCATTGAGATTGATATGAGGTAGCATTGCTCTCTGGTTGTGGTAGGATGGTTCAGTTGCCTGATAACAGCTGGGAAGAAACTGTCCCTGACACTTCTATACCTTTTGCCCGATGGGAGAGGGGGCAAGAGGGAATGGCCGGGGTGCGACCCGTCCTTGATTATGCCACTGGCGCTGCCGAGCATCAAGTGTGGAAGATGGCCGACATGCAGGCCAATCCGCAGGGGGTTACGTGTAAGCAGGGACTGTTGTTCAAGTCGGGGTCCCTGGGACACAGTCGAGGGAGGAGGTACAGGGACAGGTATTGCACCTGCAGTGACAGGGGGAAAGTACCTGGGGAGGGGGTGGTGGGCTAAGGGCCTGTCCCACTTACATGTCCTTGGCACGCAAATTACGCGGCCTCGTGGTCGCGTTGAGGCGCGATGGTCCCGTGAAGATCGGGCGCCATTTGAAGATGGACACAAAGTGCTGGAGTAACTCAGCGGGACCAGCAGCATCTCTGGAGAGAAGCAATGGGTGACGTTTCGTGTCGAGACTCTTCTTCAGTCTGAAAAGAAGGGTCTTGACCCGAAACGTCATCCATTTCTTCTCTCCAGAGATGCTGTCGGTCCTGCTGAGTTACTCCTGCATTTTGTGTCTATCTTCAATTTTCTTGGCCCCACTCTGGGAATAGAAGTGGAGGCAGATCCAGATCCGCAACGGCCGTGAGCCCCAGGCCGAGTTCGGCGATCGTTTGCCTGCTTCTGCTGCTGTTGAAGGTGAGACGTTGCGTCCACCAGGGTCTTGGGCCTGTCCCACTTTGGTCGTCAGTTCCACAACAGGCCGTTGGTGCACAAAGATTTTGTTCGCTACAAAAATTTCGGAGCCCTGCGCGATAGTGCGCACAACTACATACCCCTCCGCGCTTCTAAGTGGGACCGGGACCGGCCCCGTGCGGCCATACGATGCCCGTGCTCCTCACCTCAACTTTTTTCAGTTTGAGGGTCGCCAAAGACACGTAAATGGGACAGGCGCTTTACACCAGCTGTTTGTGTCTATTTGCAGGGGTTATGTTCCTTCCACCTGCTGCCCTTGTCCGGTCCACTCATTGGTGCAGGTCACAGATTTGGGAGGTGCTGTCAGAGCAGCCGAGGTGAGTAAAGGGCCTGTCCCACCTGCCCGTCATTTGCACGTCACGCAGGTGGCGCGCGAACATTTTTTTTTTTTTGTTAAGTCTTTTTATTATAGAAACATAATAATAAAAAGTACATTATTTTGCATAGATGAAAATACATGATATTAATGATATATTCATACTGTTAATAATATTTGTATTATCATTGATTTTAAGATTTAAGACTATATATTTTATATAATTGAAAATACATGATACTAATAATACCTTCATGATATTAGTAATATTTATATTAATATTAAAAATTTAAGATTATATGTTTCTATACATTTTTCAGATTTTTTTTAAAGTAAGAAAAGATAGAGAAAAAGAGTATAAGAAATATGATGGTGAATGGAGTGTTAATCATTAATCCGTCCTTGGAGATATAGTCACGATTTATTATATATATATAAGCCTCAATCTCTCCAGATGAAGTGTCTCCAACATTTCTGTATTCCACATTTTGATTGTTGGGGATATAGGGCCTTTCCAAAATTTTAATATTAATTTTTTCCCAATTATTAAACCATAGTCAATAAAAAAATCTTTGATTCATTGTTACTAATTGGTCTGTTTCTAGTATTCCAAGTATTATTAACTTTGGATCAGGAGTCAGAATTTATATTGACAACATTCGAAATTATCTTAATATTTCTATCCAGAATTTTGTAATTTTTATACAGTTAGTAAATGAATGTGACAAATTTGCTTCTAAATGTTGACATTTATCACATATGGGGGATACTTTTGGAAAGATGTTATGTAATTTAGATTTGGAATAATGTAATCTATGTAGTATTTTAAACTGTATAAGGGAATGTTAAGCATTTAACGAACAATGATGTGTATGTTGTAAACTTTCAATCCCATAGTTCTGGCCTTATAATTTGGCCTAGTTCATTTTCCCAAGACTGTCTATATATTTCTGTTGATGGAACATCACTTTCCAATAGAATATTGTATATATATGAAATCATTTTTTCTGTATTTGGATGTTTATTTAAGCATTCATCTAGAATTTCTATCTTTCTATTTCTAAGTTCTTGTGTATTTGCAGAAAACATAATTTCTGATTTGTAAATATCTAAAATATTCTTTAGTGTGTAGTCCATAAATTTGTTGCAACTCTTGAAATGAAAGGAAAGAGTTTTCCTTATAAAGATCTCCCATCTTAGTAATTCCCTTATTTTTCCATTGTAAAAAAGCTTTATCCATCATTGAAGGTTTTAAACGTAACATTATTTACGATGGTAAGAGATAATGGTATAGATTTTAGTTTTTAATATTTCTTTATTTGTTTCCAAATGCAGATTCCGTTTTCTATTATCGGATTTTCACTATAAATTTTCTTAGCTAAATTAGTATTAGCAAATATTATAGAACTAATTTCAAAGGAGAACAATCTTCTTTTTCCATATTTAACCAAGTTGGTTGATTATCTATTTCTTCTAGCCAAAAATTCATATTTTTAATATTGACTGCCCAGTAATAAAAACATAAAGTTTGGTAATGCTAATCCTCCATTTATTTTAGATTTACATAAATGTTTTTTATTTATTCTATGGCTCTTATAATCCCAAATTGAAGTTAGTAATTAGGGAATCTACCTTTTTGAAGAAATTTTTTTAGGGAGATATATCGGAATTAATTGGAAGAGATATAATAATTGTGGAAGAAAGATCATTTTTATTGTATTAATTTTACCTAACATTGAGATAGGTAATCTTTTCCAATATAAAATATTCTCATTTAATTTATTCAATAATGGGGGGAAGTTAGATTTAAATAAAGAGTCGAATCTTTTTGTTACGTAAATTCCAAGATTTTTTCATTTGTTATCTTAAAAGGGAATTGTTGTAATATATGTAAGTTATTCACCGTTATTGGCATAAGTTCACTTTTATTCCAATTGATACTGTATCCTGAGAAAGATCCAAATTCCGTTATTAATTTTAACAAATTTCGGATACTTTTTTCTGGTTTTGTGATATAAAGTAAGACATCATCCGCATATAAGGAGATTTTATTTTTAGTGTCTCTGAACATTTTGTACATCACAAAATCCTGCGACGCCGCCCGCGGCTGCGCGTCACTGTCTATGTCATCGGGCACCATGCGTGTGCGTAATGCGCACCCATACCCGCATCACGTGCGTATCACGTCATGTGCGTCGTGACGAGCAAATTATGTCGAGTCATTTACGTGCAAATGACAGCCAAGTGGGATAGGCCCTTAGCTGCAGTGCACGTTGCAGGTGATGCACCCTGCAGTGCACGTTTGCAGATGATGCACCCTGCAGTACACATTGCAGATGATGCACCCTGCAGTGCACTCTGCAGGTGATGCACCCTGCAGTGCACTCTGCAGATGATGCACCCAGCAGTGCACGTTGCAGATGATGCACCCTGCAGTGCACTCTGCAGGTGATGCACCCTGCAAGTGCACGCTGCAGGAGATGCACCCTGCAGTGCACGTTGCAGGTGATGCACCCTGCAGTGCACGCTGCAGATGATGCACCCTGCAGTGCACTCTGCAGGTGATGCACCCTGCAGTGCACGCTGCAGGTGATGCACCCTGCAGTGCACGCTGCAGATGATGCACCCTGCAGCCACTGTGCACTGCTGGTGGGTGAGCTGCTAATCTACTTGGCCACCGTGTCCTAGATGGCGTTAAGCTTGCAGAGACGTGGTTGCAAAGGACCCAAGGTTGGTGAATAAATATTGAATTATTTCAGCTGACACCAAAATGGAAAAAGATGGGTCGGTGCAGTGATGGGGTGGTTAGAGTAGCTGTGATTTAAAAAAACAATGGGGAAAAGTTAGCAAAGAGAAGGGAGCTTGGCGCACTAAATTAATGAATACTTTATTCTCACACGTGACAAGTCACTGTGAAATTCTTTGCTTGGATACCCAAGGTATGCAAATAGTCGCCATGTAAAGCCTTGATCGGACTTTGCTGGCTTTACCTTGCACTAAGCGTTATTCCCTTATCATCTACAGTGCATTCAGAAAGTATTCTGACCCCTTCACCTTTTCCACATTTTGTTATGGTACAGCCTTATTTTAAAATGGATTAAATTCATTTTTTTGTCATCAATCTACACACAATACCCCATAATAAAAAAGCGAAAAAAAGGTGTTTAGAAATGTTTGCAAAATAATTAAAAAGAAATAACTGAAATATCACATTTACATAAGTATTCAGACCCTTTACTCAGTACTTAGTTGAGGCACCTTTGGCAGCGATTACAGCCGCAAGTCTTCTTGGGTATGACGCTACAAAGCCTGGCACACCTGTATTTGGGTAATTTCTCCCATTCTTCTCAGCAGATCCTCTCAAGCTCTGTCAGGCTGGATGGGGAGTGTCGATGCACAGCTATTTTCAGGTCCCTCCAGAGATGTTCGATTGGGTTCAAGTCCGGGCTCTGGCTGGGCCACTCAAGGACATTCACAGACTTGTCACAAAGCCACTCCTGCGTTGTCTTGGCTGTGTGCTTAGAGTCGTTGTCCTGTTGGAAGGTGAACCTCTGCCCCAGTCTGAGGTCCAGAACACTCTGGAGCAGGTTCTCATCAAGGATCTCTCTGTACTTTGCTTGTTCATCTTTCCCTCGATCCTGACTAGTCTCCCAGTTCCTGCCGCAGAAAAACATCCCCACAGCATGATGCTGCCACCACCATGCTTCACCGTAGGTATGGTATTGGCCAGGTGATGAGCGGTGCCTGGTTTCCTCCATACATGACGCTTGGCATTCAGGCCAAATAGTTCAATCTAGGTTTCATCAGATCACAGAATCTTGTTTCTCATGCCTTTTGGCAAATTCCAAGCGAGTTGTCATGTGCCTTTTACTGAGAAATGGCTTCCGTCTGCCCACTCTATCATAAAGGCCTGATTGATGGAGAGCTGCAGATATAGTTGTCCTTCAGGAAGGTTCTCCCTTCTCCGCAGAGGAACTCTGGAGCTCTGTCAGAGTGACCATCAGGTTCTTAGTCACCTCCCTGACCAAGGCCCTTCGCCCCCGATTGCTCAGTTTGGCTGGGCGGCCAGCTCTATGAAGAGTTCTGATGGTTCCAAAGTTCTTCCATTTAAGAATGACAGAAGCCACTGTGCTCTTCGCGACCTGCATTGCTGCAGAAATAGTTTTATACCCTTCCCCAGATCTGTGTCTCAACACAAACCTGTCTCGGACAATTCCTTCATCTTCATGGCTTGGTTTTTGCTCTGACACGCACTGTCAACTGTGGGATCTTTTATAGACAGGTGTGTGCCTGTCCAATCAATTTAATTTACCGCTGGTAGACTCCCATCAAGTTGTAGAAACTTAAGGATAATCAATGGAAACAGGATGAACCTCAGCTCAATTTTGAGTGTCATACCAAAGGTCTGAATACTTATGTAAATGTGTTATTTTTTGTAATTTATTTTTAATTACTTTGCAAAATTTTATAAACACCCGTTTATGATTCTTCATTCTGGGGTATGTGTGTAGATTGATGATAAAAATATATATTTAATCCATTTTAATATTAAGCTGCTCTTTGCTCTTACTTCACAGCCCTAACTCAGCCATAATTTTACTATAGACGTAGTTTTGGTTTCAATACACACCTCAGTCTATGGTCTGGACACGCTGTATTATTAATAATTATCATGTATTTACTTATGTTGTTATTGCATGAAGGTGCTTGCAAGGCTGCAGCAAGTAAGAATGTCATTGTTCCAGTTCTGCTGCTTATGACAATTAACCCGCAGTCATAGTGAGCTCCACCTTTACTGGAGCATCATTACTTTTTGCTTATCTTTCATTCATTTATTCTATATATTTCAGTATCATAGAGTCATCGAGTCATAGAGTGATACAGCATGGAAACAGGCCCTTCGGCCCAACTTGCCCACACTGGCCAACTTGTCCCATCTGCCACCATTTGGTCCATATCCCTCCAATCTCTCGTTTCCCCTTCCCCTGACTCTCAGTCTGAAGAAGGGACTCGACCTGAAACGTCACCTATTCCTTTTCTCCAGAGATGCTGCCTGACCCGCTGAGTTACTCCAGCATTTTGTGTCTATCATCGGTGTAAACCAGCATCTGCAGTTCCTTCTCACATGACTCTTGATGGTTGGATTGACTGAGAGCTTCCCGTTTGACTTTGCTGTGGGGAGGAGCGGGGAGTGTGAATCCATTCGGAGATGAGTGGGTCCCACACGAGCTCTGTGAACTCTTTGCCCAAACCACTGCTTTAACCATTTGGCAGCAGCAGCAAACTTTCCGTCTCACTGATTGCCTTTGCAATGAAAAGGAGCTCCTGCTCAGTGCTGAAGGCAGAGGATTAATCACTGGGGCTGCTACGCTGCACTTTAGCTGTGGGCAAACATTGGAAAGGACATCGTGAGTTAAATCCTCCCAGTCTCCCCACTCCAAAATAATTACAAGGTTGATTCATAAGAAATGACAGAATATGGCTTTTTAAATAAAGATTTCAAATGGAGTAGTCACTCAATATTTATCACTGCCTCTCTGTTAGTGACATGTTTAATACAAGACTCACCATTGTACATTTTATTTAGTATTCTGAGCGCATGAATTATTATTTCCCAGTACAAGTGAAAGCTGCATGTGAGGTGCAGCTTGGCGGTGCCCCGACTAGTAATTTAATATTGCCATTGATTAGAAGAATGTTTTCGAAGAATGAGAGGGGACCTCATTGAAAGGTACAGAATAGTGAAAGACTTGGATAGAGCGGATGTGGAGAGGATGTTTCCACTAGTGGGAGAGTAGGACTTGAGGTCTGAAATCTGTAACATCCAGGTTCAGGAACAGCTTCTTCCCTACAGCCATCAGGCTATTAAACACGACAACAAATACGCTCTGAACTACAACGGACTATTATTATTATTGCACTATATTTGTTTATTTATTGAGCATGTGTGCATACACACACACTGAAATTTTTTTCACCGTTATGTATTATGTTTACATATTCTGTTGTGCTGCAGCAAGAATTGCATTGTTCTATCTGGACATATGACAATAAAACACTCTTGACTCTTGTGGAGGCCAAGTCAGTGGATATATTTAAGGCAGAGTTTAGATATATTTGTGATTAGTGCAAGGTGTCAGAGGTTAAGGGGAGAAGGCAGGAGAAATGGGTTTGGAGCGAGAGAGATAGATCAGCCGTGCTTGAATTGCAGAGTACATTTAATTCTGCTCCAATCCCTTATGATTGTTCCATGAACTGGACTCGAGTAAAGTCAACCCCTATGCGGGTCTGAGTCTGGAGAAGGGTTTCGGCCCAAAATGTTACCCATTTCCTTCGCTCCATAGATGCTGCTGCACCCGCTGAGTTTCTCCAGCACTTTTGTCTACCTTCGATTTTCCAGCATCTGCAGTTTCTTCTTAAACCCTATGTGGTAATGTGCAGGAAGGAACTGCAGATGCTGGTTTTACACCGAAGGTAGACACAAAATGCAGGAGTAACTCAGCGGGACAAAAAGCATCTCTGGAGAGAAGGAATGGGTGACGTTTCGGGTCGAGACCCATCTGCAGAAAGAGAAAACTGAGCTCTGTCTGAAGATGGGTCTTGACCCAAAACATCACCCATTCCTCCTCTCCAGAGATGCTGCCTGCCCTTTGTGGCACTGGCTGTTTTATTTCTGAATACGGTGCCGTAAGTTCCATGTGTAAATTGCAGAAGGATTTGCGATAGTGGCTTTGTTGTCATTGCTAAACTGTTGCTCAGTTTCACCACCACATCCATCATCAAGTCTGTTGCCTGAATTAGAGGGTTTCAGCTACAAGGAGAGGTTAGATAGACTTGGTTTGTTTTCTCTCAAACATCAGAGGTTCAGGGGAGACGATAGAAGTATATAAAATTATGAGAATTATAGATAGCGAAGACAGTCTGAACCGTTTCCTCCCAGCTGTTACCATCCTACCAGAACTAGAGACCAGTCCTGAGCTACTATCCACCTCCTTGGAGACCCTTGTACTATCTTTGATCAGATTTTTACTGCCTTTCTCTTGCACTAAACGTTATTCACTTTATCATGTATCTGTACAGTGTGGATGGGTCGATTGTAATCATGTATTATCTTTCCGCTGACAGGTTAGCACGCTTCAAGAGCTTTTCACTCTATCTCGGTACACATGAAAATAAACTCAACTCAACTCAACTTTTGGGGCCGTCACGGTGGCGCAGCGGTAGAGTTGCTGCCTTATAGCGAATGCAGCGCCGGAGACCCGGGTTCGATCCCGCCTACGGGTGCTGTCTGTACAGAGTTTGCACGTTCTCACCCTTGACCCTGCGTGGGACATCTCCAGTTTCGTCCAACAACGCCAAAGACGTACAGGTTTGTAG
This sequence comes from Okamejei kenojei, assembly GCA_035221665.1. Classification (NCBI taxonomy): domain Eukaryota; kingdom Metazoa; phylum Chordata; class Chondrichthyes; order Rajiformes; family Rajidae; genus Okamejei; species Okamejei kenojei. The sequence goes on along the minus strand of CM069169.1, from coordinate 3,882,096 downwards.
GTTAATTGGCTTGGTAAATGTAAACATTGTTCCTAGTGCGGGTACACAAAACGCTGGAGAAAAACTCAGCGGGTGCAGAGCAGCATCTAAGAAGCGAAGGAGATAGGCGACGTTTCGGGTCGAGACCCTTCTTCAGACTGGTCAGGGATCAGGGAAACGAGAGATATAGACGGTGATGTGGAAGAGGTAAGGAACAATGAGTGACAGATATGCAAAAAAGTATCGGTGATAAAGGGAACAAGCCATTGTAAGCGGTTTTGTGGTGTGAAAATGAGAAGCTAGTGCGACTAGGGTGGGGGAGGGAGATAGAGAGAGAGGGAATGCCAGGGCCCGAGGGCTGAGGGAGAGGTGGGAAGGGGAGGGGACAGCAAGGGTTAACAGAATTGAGAAAATTCATATTTAAGCCCAAAGGATGCAGACTCCCCAAGCGGAATATGAGGTGCTGTTCCTCCAGCTTGCGGTGTTGCTCACTCTGGCCGTGGAGGAGGCCCAGGACCGAGAGGTCGGATGTTGGAATGGGAGGGGGAGTTGAAGTGCTGAGCCACCGGGAGGTCGGGTTGGTTATTGCGGACCGAGCGGAGGTGTTCGGCGAAGCGATCGCCAAGCCTCCGCTTGGTCTCACCGATATAGAATTCATCCTGGCATCTGGAGCAGCGGAATGCAGTAGATGAGGTTGTAGGAGGTGCAGGTGAACCTCTGTCGGACCTGGAAGGACTTGCTTGGGTCCCTGAAAGGAAGTGGAGGGGGGAGGTGAAGGGACAAGTGTTGCATTTCTTGCGGTTGCAAGGGGAAGTGCCCGGGGAAGGGGTGGAGTGGGAGGGGAGGGAAGAATTGACAAGGGAGTTGCGGAGGGTAGCGGTTCTTTGCGGAAGGCAGAACAGGGGGGGAGATGGGAAGATGTGGCGGGTGGAGGGGTCATGTTGGAGGTGGCGAAACTGGCGGAGGACTATATGTTGTTATTGCCGGCTGGTGGGGTTGAAAGGTGAGGACCAGGGGGACTCTGCCCTGTTTGCGAGTGGGGGAATGGGGACAGTGGACAGTGGTTTGCGGGGTATGGAGGAGACCCTGGTGCGAGCCTCATCAAATAGTGGGGGAGGGGAATCCCCGTTCTATGAAGAATGAGGCCATTTGTGATGACCTGGTGTGGAACACCTCATCCTGGGAGCAGATGCGGCGTAGACGGAGGAATTGGGAATAGGGGATGGAGTCCTTACAGGAAGCAGCCCTGGTGGGAGGAAGAGTAGTCCAGGTAGCTGTGGGAGTCGGTAGGTTTGTAGTGGATGTCGGTCAGGAGCGTATCACCTGCAATAGAGATGGTGAGGTCAAGGAATGGTAGGGAAGTGTCGGAAATTGGTCCAAAGTGTATTTGAGTGCCGGATGGAAGTTGGTGGTTGAAATGAATGAAGTCAGTCAGTTTGTGTGGTGTGGTGCAGGAGGTGACACCAAAGCAGATCGTCGATTGTAACGGAGGTAGAGGTCGGGGATGGGGGCCCTGGTACGCAGAGAGACAAGGATTGTTCGAACGTACCCAACAAAGAGGCAAGCGTAGCTGGGGCCCATACGTGTGCCCATAGCTACGCCTTGTGTTTGGAGGATATGGGAGGAATCAAAAGAGAAGTTAATGAGGGTGAGGACCAACTCTGCTAGGCGGAGGAGGGTGTCAGTGGACGGGTATGGGGTTGCTCCTCTGGTCGAGGAAGAAATCTGGAGGGCTTTGAGACCAAGTCCTGGTGGGGGATGGAGGTGTAGAGTGACTGGACGTCCATGGTAAAGATGAGAGGATGGGGGCCTGGAGAATGGAAATGCACGGAGCCGACGGAGAGTGTGACTGAGGTGTCTTCTTGAACATAGGTGGGAGGGATTTAACAAAGGGGGATAGGATTGGCATCAAGGTATGTGGAAATGTGTTCGGTGGGGCACGACAGGCAGAGATAATGGGTTCTGCCAGGGCAGTTTCGGGTTTGTGGATTTTGGGGAGAAGGTAAAATTGGGCCGTGCGGGGCTGGGAAAACGATGAGGTCGGAGGCTCAGTGGGGTAGGGAGCCCGAGCTGATGAAGTCGGTTATGGTGCTCGAGATGGTGGCCTGGTGTTCGTCAGTGGGGTCATGGTCCAGAGGTAAGTAAGGAGGTGTCCGAGAGTTGGCGCGCGGCCTCCGCTTTGTAGAGATCGACGCGCCAGACTACCACGGCACCTCCCTTGTCGGCGGGTTTGATAACCAGTCTGGGTTGTTACGGAGTGAGTCGATGGCAGTACGTTCAGGGCTGGAGAAATTGGAGTGAGACAGGGGGGTGGAGAAGTCGAGGTGGTTGATGTCCCGACGGCAGTTCTGGATGAATAGTTCTAACAGCCGGAAGGCTACGAGGGGGGGTCCAAGTGGAGCGGTGCGTGGGAGACAGGAAAAGGGGTCATCAGTGGGGGGGCGAGGGCTTCTTCCCGTGGAAGAACGCTGTGAGGCGGAGGCGACGGTAAAAGAGCTCCAAGTCGTGGTGGCGCGGGAACTCATTGAGGTGGGACGGAGGGGGACAAAGGTGAGACCTCTGCTGAGGACCGACCTTTCAGTGTCGGAGAGGGGGAGGTCCGGGGGGGATGGTGAACACGCGGCAAGGATGGGGGTTGTGGCCGGAGGAAGGCAGGTGAGTGGACTGAGGACGAAGCGTTGTGTGGTGGGGGGGTGGAGGGTGGTCAGGGGGTGGGGGGGTATGGGGGCTGTGGTGTGGGTGGGGAAGAGCAGGGTTACATGGTAGGGGGGGGATGGGGAAGACCTAGTGGAATAGCCACTAAGGTTACTGGGCTGGGGAGACGGGCATAGGACCCAGTGCCGTTAAAAACAGAGTGGTGGGAGTTAGCAACGTGGAGACTTCAAGCCCACTGCAGAGTCCAGTCTGTAGGTGAGGCGACGGCTGCGGGCTGCTATGAGGGCGGTGGTCTAGTGTCGTGGGTCGGCGGACCCGAAGGTAGGAGTCCGCGGGCAGTGGAGTCGGGGTCGGCGGGCGATGCGTTGGAGGTCCCGGTGGGCGGGTGGTCGGTCCGACCGGTGAGGCGGCGAGATGAGTGGGGTGCGGTGCGGCGGCCGTGTTCGGGCAGCCCCGGTCCGGCGGCGATGCAAGGTGAGGCGGGTGCAGCTGTGGTCTTCGGCGGGCCCAGTACAACGGCGATGCTGGATGGGCCCGGTGTGGCGGCTGTGGTCTTCGGCGGGCCCAGTACAACGGCGATGCTGGATGGGCCCGGTGTGGCGGCTGTGGTCTTCGGCGGGCCCAGTACAACGGCGATGCTGGATGGGCCCGGTGCGGCGATGGGGTTAGGTGGTCCCGGGGGACGGCGAGGTTCGGCAGTCGCGTTGCGCTGGTGATGGGCGGTGGAATCGTGGAGGGGGAGATAAACAGAGTTACCGGGCAGGCAGCGGGGCTGGGCGTCATCGGTAGGCAGGTGGAGGTCGGTGAAGGCGGCGTCCTGGTGAGTCCTGGAGGCGCTCCTCGTGGACAAGATGGCGTCGGGGGACCAGAGTTGGGGCCCGGGGCCTGCGGGCGGTCGAGTCGGGGATTGTCGGTGGCTGGAACGGCCTGGAGGCGGGCTAATTTCAGGTCCTTGGTGGCGGTAAGGTGGGACAGGAATTGTTGATTGAAGCGGTGGATCTTCCGGAGGATGTAGTGTAGTTGGGGTCCGTTGCAAGTCTGGGTGAGTGAGGCCCGAAGTTTCGGGAGAGTCAATGCGAGGTCCTACTGGTGTCGGCGCATTGCAACCAGGGTGGATCTTAGTGCCCGGTTGGAGAATTGTACAGTGTGGCGGCAGATGGCCCGTCGGTACCGATAGTCCGGCTGGGGTCCGAACTGGGACGCAGGGAATTGGAGCTGGAATCCACGGGGTATGAGATGGAGGCGCAGGCAAGCCCGAGGAAGCAGATGTGGCTGTTGTATCGAGTCTGGGTGAGGATGTGGTCGTAGAGTTGGAGGGAAGGGGGTATCACAGAGGGGGAGCAGTTAGAGAGGAGGTTGTGAAACTGTCTGCGTAGGGAGGAGGAGAACTTCTTCAAAGTAGGCATACCTTGAGGAGATATCGCAGTGGAGTAGACAAAGTTTTAAAGAAGGAACTGCAGATGCTGGAGAATCGAGGGTACACAAAAAGCTGGAGAAACTCAGCGGGTGCAGCAGCATCTAAGGAGCGAAGGAGATAGGCGACGTTTCGGGTCGAGACCCTTCTTCAGACTGGTCAGGGATCAGGGAAACGAGAGATATAGACGGTGATGTGGAGAGATAAGGAACAATGAGTGAAAGATATGCAAAAAAGTATCGGTGATAAAGGGAACAAGCCATTGTAAGCTGTTTGTGGTGTGAAAATGAGAAGCTAGTGCGACTAGGGTGGGGAGGGAGATAGAGAGAGAGGGAATGCCAGGGGCCCGAGGGCTGAGGGAGAGGTGGGAAGGGGAGGGGACAGCAAGGGTTAACAGAATTGAGAAAATTCAATATTCAAGCCCAAAGGATGCAGACTCCCCAAGCGGAATATGTGGTGCTGTTCCTCCAGCTTGCGGTGTTGCTCACTCTGGCCGTGGAGGAGGCCCAGGACCGAGAGGTCGGATGTGGAATGGGAGGGGGAGTTGAAGTGTTGAGCCACCGGGAGGTCGGGTTGGTTATTGCGGACCGAGCGGAGGTGTTCGGCGAAGCGATCGCCAAGCCTCCGCTTGGTCTCACCGATATAGATCATCTGGCATCTGGAGCAGCGGATGCAGTAGATGAGGTTGGAGGAGGTGCAGGTGAACCTCTGTCGGACCTGGAAGGACTGCTTGGGTCCCTGAAAGGAGTAGAGGGGGGAGGTGAAGGGACAAGTGTTGCATTTCTTGCGGTTGCAAGGGAAAGTGCCCGGGGAAGGGGTGGAGTGGGAGGGGAGGGAGGGAAGAATTGACAAGGGAGTTGCGGAGGGAGCGGTCTTTGCGTAAGGCAGACATGGGGGGGAGATGGGAAGATGTGGCGAGTGGAGGGGTCATGTTGGAGGTGGCGAAACTGGCGGAGGACTATATGTTGTATTTGCCGGCTGGTGGGGTGAAAGGTGAGGACCAGGGGGGACACTGCCCTGTTTGCGAGTGGGGGAATGGGGAGAGTGGACAGTGTTGCGGGGTATGGAGGAGACCCTGGTGCGAGCCTCATCAATAGTGGGGGAGGGGAATCCCCGTTCTCTGAAGAATGAGGCCATTTGTGATGACCTGGTTCCTAGTGCGTGTTGGATAGTGTTCATGTGCGGGGATCGCTGGTCGACGCGGACCCGTTGGGCCAAGGGCCAGTTTCTGCGCTGTATCTCTAAACTAAACTAAACTAGAGGGCATAGATTTGTGAGAGAGGGAAAGTTGAAATGAGATGAGGGGGCAAGTTATTTTTTACATACAGTGAGTAGTGTGGGGTTGGAACTCAATGCCCTGGGTGATGATGCAGTGATGATACACAAAGTAGTGGTTTTATACAGACACATGGAAATGCAGGGAACAGAGGGATATGGACCCTGCACAAGAAGATAGGATCTGGTTAACTTGGCAACCCGACTTCGGAGCTTCGGAGGCTCCGGCCGCAGGCCCGGTGGACAGGAACATCGGGAGCTCGCAGGTCCCTGGTGGGAGACCGCTTTTCAGCGCACCCGCAATGGCAACTTCTCCCGCTGGAATCGCGGGGTTTAAAGGACTCGGAGCGGGGCCTAACATCGCCCGGCGCAGTTTAAACGGCCGCGGGACTTACCATCGCCCGCCGGGGACTTTAACATCGTGAGCCCCAGTCGCATTGACGTTGCAATTGAACTGCTGGACCGAGAGAGAAGAACAAAGGGAAGATATAGGACTTTTGCCTTCCATCACAGTGATGAGGTGTTGGAGATCCACTGTGATGCATGTTTGTGTAAATTGAGTTACCATATAACCATATAACAACAAAAGTGGGAAATGACGAGTGAATTAAAAATAACGCAAACCAGAAGAGGACAAGATGAGTTTTTTAGTATAGTGCTTTAGTACTCCCACAATGCAATAGTCCCGCCATGGTGTGGGGGAGGGTGTGGCATGGGGGTGTGGGGAGAGGGGTTGGTGGGGGGTGGGGTGGTGGTGTGGGGGGAGGGGGTGGGTGGTGGGGGAAGGGGGGTGGCATGGGGTGGTGTGGGGGAGGGGGTGGTGTGGGGGAGAGGGGTGGTGTGGGGGAGAGGGGTGGTGTGGGGGAGAGGGGTGGTGGGGGAGAGGGGTGGGGGAGGGGGTGGTGTGGGGAGAGGGGTGGTGTGGGGGAGAGGGGTGGTGTGGGGGGGTGGTGTGGTGTGGTGAGGGGGTGGTGTGGGGGGGAGAGGGGGTGGTGTGGGGGAGGGTGGTTGGTGTGGGGGAGGGGGTTGGTGTGGGGGGAGGAGGGGCGGTGTGGGGGAGGAGGGTGGTGTTGGGCGCGATGGTGTTGGGGGAGGGGGTGGTGTAGGGGGAGGGGGTGATGTGGAGGTGGTGGTGTGGGGGGCAGTGTGTGGGTGTGGGGGCAGGGTGTGATGTGGGGGTGGTCTTGCGGACTCAATCAGCACAATCCATCTTGTTTATCAGCCCTGTCTCCGGGCCTGTAACCTCTAGCGGGTGCCGATGTGGCGTTACCTTCATGGTGACTGACAGGCGAGAAGACCAATCTACTGATCTAGCGATTTTTTAAACCTTCATAACTTATCTCATATTTCACCAATCAGACAAAACTTGGTGGCTTGGAGCAGAGGAGAATGGTGAGTAAGGTGCAAAAAATCCTAGCAATATAGGGTAAGGGTTTTTCACGCAAATATAATTACAACGCAGACAGGAAGTGGTCACGATGAGAGTTTTAGTAATAGTATAGAGATAGACAGGATACACAGGATAGACAGATCAGACAGACAGACAGACAGACAGACAGACAGACAGACAGACAGACAGACAGACAGACAGACAGTGTTCTTTTTACCTGTATGGCTGTATGGTAACTCAAATATCACTGTACCTTAATTGGTGCATGCGACAGTAGATGTGAACTTGAACCAGGCCCTTTGGCCCATCGAGTCCATGCAAACCAGCAAACCCCACACACTAGTCCAATCCTACACACGAGGGGCAACTTACAGAAACTAATTAACGTACAAATCTGTACGTCTTTGGCACGTGAAAGGAAACCGGAGCACCTGGAGAAAACCCACGCGGGTCACGGGGAGAACGTACAAACTCCATACAGACAGCACCCGTGGTCAGATTGGAACCCGGGTCTCTGGAGCTGTGAGGCAGCAACTCCACCGCTGCGCCACCTCTTCTCTTTTGTTTCTCCACATCTTCCACAGCTCAGAATCGGACCCACACTCCCTCACCTCCACAGTGTATCTTGCAGCAGTTTAATTGCAGGCAGCAGACAATGATTTAACTAGAATCCCTTATGGCAGCTATCACAGGAATTGATGTTGTGATTACCAGGATGTGTACATTCACATTTGCACAGAGATGGTGATGAATCTTGTGTGCAACCTGCATCGGCATTCGTAAGTAGGCAGTAAAGATTTAACTCTCCTGCACTGGGACAATCCATCTTCCACGCAATTGAGATGGTCGCTGTGATGGGAAGCATAATCATAATCTTTAAATTATAACTGAGTATCTCAAGGGTGAAATTGGATAAAATATTTCCTGCAACAGATGGTGGAAATGTGCAACTCTTTCCGGACAAATTGAGGGCGTTGGGATGATCCAGGATAGAGACGGATAGATTGGAGTTGGGTTTGGTTAGAGAGAGCGGTGGATAGCAGATGGGTGAATGGCAATGAGTTATTGAAGTAGGGTTTCGGCCCGAAACGTTGCCTATTTCCTTCGCTCCATAGATACTGCCGCACCCGCTGAGTTTCTCCAGCACTTTTGTCTACCTTCGATTTTCCGGCATCTGCAGATCCTTCTTGGACAATGAGGTATTGATGGGCCAGGATCTTGGTTCAATGGTGGAGCATCTTCGACGGGCTAAATGGCCTCCGCTGATGTTCCTCACAGGTTTGACGGGCTGAATGGTTTCCTCCCATTTCCATGTCCCAAATCAAAGCCATTTTCATTGGAGACGAATTAGGTAGATGGTAGTTCAGAATTGCTCCTTACCACAACTAGAGAGTAGTCCTGAAATACTATCTACCTGTTTAGGAAGGGACTGCGGATGCTGGTTTAAACCGAAGTTAGACACAAAAAGCTGGAGTAACTCAGCGGGTCAGACAGCATCTCTGGAGAGAAGGAATAAGTGGCGTTTCGGGTCGAGACCCTTCTTCAGACTTAGTCTGGCCCGCTGAGTTACTCCAGCTTTTTGTGTCTATCTACTGTGGTGAGTCTGTGGAATTCTCTGCCTCAGAGGGCGGTGGAGGCAGGTTCTCTGGATGCTTTCAAGAGAGAGTTAGATAGGGCTCTTAAAAATAGCGGAGTCAGGGGATATGGGGAGAAGGCAGGAACGGGGTACTGATTGTGGATGATCAGCCATGATCACATTGAACGGCGGTGCTGGCTCGAAGGGCCAAATGGCCTACTCCTGCACCTATTGTCTATTGTCTACTATCTACCTCATTGGAGACCCTCGGACTATCTATAATCAGACTTTACTGGCTTTATACTGCACTAAATGTTTTTCATATTATTCCCTTCATCATGTATCTGTACACTGTGGATGACTCGATTGTAATCGTGTGTTGGCTTTCCGCTGACTGGTTAGCTTTGCACTCTACCTCGGGACACGTGCGACATTGAAGTAAATTAAGCTAAACAATTAAACTAGCAATTACTCTGCCACCAGTCTGATGCTCCAGGGCTTCTCCTCCCATCATCTGAGCAAGCTTCCAGTTCCAGGGCCTTTGCTGTAGCGTCACTGTAGTGTTCTGGGGAGGGTTGTAGAGCAGAGGGATCTAGGAGAGCAGGTTATGATTCCTTGAAGGTGGAGTCGCAGGTACATCAGGTGGTCAAAAAGGCTTTTGGCACATTGGCCTTCATCAGTCAGAGTATTGAGTATCGGCGTTGAGAAGTCATGTTGCAGTTGTATAAGACGTTGGTGAGGCCGCATTTAGAGTATTGTGTTCAGTTCTGGGCACCTTGTTAGAGGTAACATGTTGTCAAGCTGGAAAGCTTACAGAGAAGATTTACGAGGATGTTGCCAGGACTAGAGGATCTGAGCTATATGGAGAGGTTGAGTAGGCTGGGACTATTCCTTGGAGTGCAGGAGGATGAGGGGTGATCTTATAAAGGTGTATAAGATTATGAGAGGAATAGATCAGGTAGATATACAGAGTCTCTTGCCCAGAGTAGATGAATTGAGGACTAGAGGACATAGGTTTAAGGTGAAGGGGAAAAGATTTAATTGGAATCTGAGGGGCAATTTTTCACACAAAGGGTGGTGGGTGTATGGAACAAGCTGCCAGAGGAGGTAGTTGAAACTGGGACTATCCCAACATTTAAGAAACAGGTGAATGGATAGGATGTGGATAGGGGGGGGGAATGGGTGGAGGAAGGAGGGGGGAGAAGGGGGAGCGGGGAAAGGGGGGAGGGAAGCGGAGGGGGGGGGAAAGGGGGGGAGAGGGAGAGGGGGGGAGGAACGGGGGGGAGGGGAAAGCTTGTCTGCTGTTGACATTGGATGAACACAGCAGAAATGACGGAATGAATGGATGAACGCAGAGGCTGGTGGAGTGGTAGGTGAAGCTATGAGGAATTCTACTGTTGCACTAGGTCAGAAGAGATAGATGGGAGATCCGGGCAGGCCTGGGAAACAGAACAGACTAGTCTCAAGCCCCTCCCCGTCCCACACCACCATCATGGAGGGATGTAAAGAAGACATCTCAGAATGTAGACACAAAATGCTGGAGTAACTTAGCGGGTCAGGCAGCATCTCCGGAGAGAAGCAATGGGTGATGTTTCAGGTCGAGACCCATCTTCAGATATCAGAAACACTGATGTGGAGAGAGGAGCGATCGGAATGGACGAGACATGGCCAGAGACATTAAGAGCAAGTGATGGTGCCTTTCCAGGAAGCAGAGTGGAAGGATGTGCAGTCAAAAGACACGGGGAGTTCATGGCATCCTTGCAGGGACGTGCGGTCAGGGGAGGCAGGGGAGGCAGAGCCTCACCTCTCATACTCCCAATGAAAATTAAAAATAAATAGAGAAAATAGGTGCAGCAGGAGGCCATTCGGCCCTTCGGGCCAGTACCTCCATTCATTGTGATCATGGCTGGAGGAATAGCTGTTAAGAAATGTAAAGAAAAATAACAATACAATAAAATAAATATAAAGATTTTTCCGCTGATCTGTGTTATGAATGTCATTTCCATACGAATCTAATCATTTTTTATAGTCAAAATCGCCAAATTTGCGCAGCTCCGCTGCAAATACAGGGAGAGATGAGAGGTGAGGCAGCGACGAGCTGAGCCTCCCCTCTGACTGCGCAACCCCTCAGAAACTGCATGGAGCGCGGGCAATAAGCGCGTGCCTGTTATTATCCCTATGTATGTCACCAATGTCATGTTTGCCCTCACCTTGTAACTTACCTCTCCAGGTAACGTATTTCACATATAAAGATATTAAATTTGTGCTCGCTGGTCTCTTCATAAAACTGCAATGAAAAAGCACCAGGGGAGGCAGCGATCACATCTGCCTCACAGAGGGGGCGTGTCTTGAGCCCAGTGGAGGGAGAGGGAGCGAGCGTCAATTTCATAGGCTCAGCCCACGTAATTAACGCTCCCTCACTCTCCCTCCACGTTAGCGAGCTTCAGCAGCGGCGGCGCAGCACTGGATTCCACCGCTGGCGGCGCTGACTTTCCAGCCGCGGGCGGCGCTGACTGGTAGGTTGATTTGATGATTTGTTGCGGCCGATTTGGAGGCTCTGGACCGCTGAGAGCTCCCAATTGGGCCCCGCGCTGGAGTAATGTACTCTCAGCTCGGGTAGATCTACCCCGGGTGGAGGGGGGAGAGAGAGTAGAGGGGTGGAGGGGGAAGCAAGGGGTAGACGGGGAGGGGGGTGTGAGGGTGAATGGAGAAGGGGGAGAGGGGTTGTCCTTCACTGTCCCAGGGCAGCGCTCCCGCCCCTCCAGTCGCCGTGCTTTTCACACACACAGCCCTGCTGCTCCACCCCACCACCCCCTCTCTCTCCCCGGGGAGATGCTGTGAACAATACAGGGAGGGCCGGGGGTTGGAACAACATTTACAAACATCGGCCTCAGCTCACATGTGTTGCCGCGGCCGTACCCCGGTATCGCTCCCTCAGCCGGCCCTCTCCATACCTTCTCCCTTTCCTCCTCCCTTTCTTCTTCCTTCCGCCCTTCCCTCCTTCCTTCCTCCCCCCCCCCCCCCCCCCTCCTTTTCCCTTCTCTCCTTCCCTCACTCCCTTCTTACTTATTCCTCAACTCCCTTCTATCCTTCCTCCCTTTCTCTTCCCTCCCTCCTCCATTCTTTTTTTTTATTTTCAAAATATACTTTATTTGAATGATAAATATATACAATACATTAACCTTGCGGAGAATCCATCCGGGACATTTGCGGTGGCTCTGTCCAATTGAGAATACAATTTAGCATTTCTTTTCCCAAATTTCCAAATCAGTCCCCCACTCGTTGCACAATGGCGTGGGATACCTTCCCTTATATTGAGGTGCGTCTCCTCCATACCATCCCCCATGTTCCAGCAGCGGAGGTGCGTTAGAAGTGGCCCTCCCCCACCGAGCTTGGGTTGGCTGCACCGAGCTTCAGTGGTCCCTCAGCACGTACTCCTGCAGTCTGCAGACGGGCCAGGTCGGGCACATTCCCTGATGAGCATCTCGCTCTTCTGGGGTGGTGAACAATGCTCGGCAGCCCAAAGAGGTCTTTGATGACCTCCAGCAGCACGCGATGTCAGTCTCTGATTGTGTCCCGGGGAAACAGTCCGTAAATCCGAGTTCCTCGTGTACGCGGGAGCTGTTCGGGATAAAGCGTCCCAGGGACTTGCTTTTTTCTCCAGACCTCTTTTAGCAAACCACACTCTTAAAGAGGTGGGGGGCAAACCGTTCCTCTCCATAGCAGCCATCCCGAGGGCAGCGTGCGCTGGCAGTGAGGTCGACGGTGCAGGAAGGATCTGAAATGGGGCGGGCTCCCCTCACCGCAGCCAAGCCAGGTCTTGGTGCTTGTTGGTGAGTTCTGTCGATGGGCATTTTGGAGACAATGGGCAGTCTGCTCAGGGAACCAAGCACCGGGTCATAGGAGTCCTTCCCAGCAGTGCCTGCAGGCATTCTGTGTGAACCACTGCCCGATGGACATTGTGGTCCAAGTTGTTTGGTCCGGAAAGAAAAACCCATCCACAGGACGCCAGAATGGAGGCGGCATTGTCCAGCTGACTGGCCCCATTGCGTGGCACCGGCAGGCCCCATCCTTCTCAACACCGGGGACAGGTAGAACCTCAGCAGGTAGTGACACTTGGTGCCAGTGCCTGGGCTCTACCACTCGCCATGATGCAGCCACACACGAAGGTGGCCATCAGATGAGGGCGACGTTGGCACGCTTTTATACCCATTGTCTGCCGCTTGTACATTGTGGCCCGTCGCACCCGGTCCATCCTCGACCCCCAGATGAACTGGAGATGGCCGGGTGATCCCTGTGGCGTATGAGGAAGGGACAGGCCACACTTGTCCAAGTACAGCAACCCCGACGAGACCTAACACCTGATGCAAATATCTTTCCCGCCGTTTATGGAGAGGGAGCGTTGCTCCACAGCTCAGCTCCCCCCACCCTGCTATCCGCTCCAGCATTTTTGTTACATGCCTCAGCCCCCCGAACCAGATCCGTAGCACTTCAAGAAGTCGCTTGATGGAGAAGGGGAAGGGGAGGGACGGATCTATCGGGCCAGTTGCCAAAGAGCATGGCCTCGCTCTTCCTGCGGTTCACTGGCTCCCTTGGCCGACTCAAACTGGTCGCAGTACGATAGTTGCGGACCGACCCTGGATCGAGCAGAAGGACAGCGACATCGTCATGTACAGGAGTCTTTACTTGAATGCCCCCACTGCCTGGCAATGTCACTCTCTTATGCTCGCATCTTCCTGTGGATTCAGCAAAAGGTTTCATACAGGAGGACACAAGGACAAGAGAGAGGGGCAACCCTGCCTGACTCCAGACATTACAAGGAACCTGTCTGTTCCCACATTGATTTGGGACTGCAGTCCGGATGTTGGTGTAGAGCAGTTTGATCCCAATTCCTGATTCCCTCCCCAAAACCCATTTTGGAGGCGCACGTCCCTCATTTCGTGTGCGAACTCTTTGTCGAAGGCCTTCTCCTGGTTCCAGCTGACTAGGCAGGCATCCACCCGTTGTCCTGCACGTAGGCGGATGGTATTCGCATGGGGGGAGGAAGTAGAAGGAGTGGGGAGGAGGGAGAGGGGTAGGGGGAGTGGTGGGACTTGGAGAGAGGGAGGGGAGGGGGTTATAGAAACATTGAAACATAGAATAGAAATTAGGTGCAGGAGTAGGCCATTCAGCCCTTCGAGCAGCACCGGCCTTCAATAGATCATGGCTGCTCATCAAACTCAGTTATCCCGTACCTGCTCTTTTTCTCTCCATTACCTCTGATCCCTTAAGCCAACAAGGGCACATCCAACTCACTCTTAAATATAGCCAGGAACTTGGCCTCAATACCCTCTGTGGCAGAGAGTTTCCAGAGACTCACCATTCTCTGTGTGAAAAAAAAGTTTTCTCATCTCGGTCTTAAAGGATTTCCCCTTATCCTTAAAGCTGTGCCCTTGTTGGACTTCCCCACAACGGGCACCAATCTTCCTGCATTAGCCTGTTCCAACCCCTTACGAATTTTGTAAGTTTCTATAAGGATCCCCTCTCAATCTTCCTAAATTCCAGAGAGTATAAACCGGTTCTGCAGAACTCGAGTAAATAAGAATATCTTGTTTCCACGATTTGGTTTTGAGCAGTGATTGTGAGCACAAAGCGTATCTCACAGAGGGGAGAGGAGATGGTAGGGGGAGGGAGGGGGAATAGTGTGGAGGAGGGGTGGGGAGAGAGGGAAAAGAGTGGGGAGGTAGTGAGGGATGGGGGAGGGGTAGGGACACCAGTCACCTATTCCCCACTCCCTATCCCCCACTCCCCTCCTTCGCTCTATTCCCACCCACAAATGATTCCGCACTTCGGACCCCGCTTGTGGTGTTGGTGGGGGGGGGGGGGGGGGGGGGGGGGGTGGGGCAGGGCAAGCAAATGTAAATGAGATCCCATTCCGATTGGACATCTCGTGAGCATTGGGCATTTTGAGTCACACGATGGAATGTTCACCAAACATTTATCTATGGGTGAGAGCAGTTTGATTGTTTTCGATTTTTGGAAAAATTGGGGGGGGAAGGATTTTAATTAAAAATTGTGACTTAAGACATCTAACTGTAATGAGGAGCACCTTTGGTAATGTACAAACTTAACGCCTGGCGAAATGGAAAAAGGACGGCGGCATCTGAGGGGCCGGTTTTGGCGGAGCAGGGAATCAAAGGGCGACAATCTTATCTGAAAAAAAAACGGAATGTGACAGCAGCCGGCCGGACGGCGGTCGGCCAGGACACACACACAAGTTTTACAGTATATAGATACTAGACCAGTGCAGACCGTTGGGTCTGTTCCCCACGTTGCATTTTCTTGCGGAGGGCGGTTGTGGCGGCAGGGTGGGGGCGGGGCAAGCATGTCCCTGAGGGTGGGAGAGGGGTGGGGGGAGGGGGAGGTGGGAGGGGAGGGGGAAGGAGAGTGGAAGGTGAGAGGAGAGGGGTTAGGGAGAAGGGGAAGAGAGGGAGGGGTAGGGGAGATGCGGAGAAAGAGTGGAGGGGTAGAGAGAGGTGGATGAAAGGGAGAGAGGTGGGGCGAGAGAGGAGGGGGAGAGAAAGGTGAGGGAGAGGGAAGGAGAGGAGGGAGAGGGGTAGCAAGGACAGTGGGTGAAAATAGCGAGGGGAAAGGGTGTGGTGGGAGATGAGGGGCGGGGAGGAGAGGGGCGTGGGTGGGGTGAGGAGAAAGGGGAGATGGAAAGGGAGGAGGTGAGGGGGTGGGGGGGGGAGGGTGTGAGAGGGGTTCAGGAGAGGGGGTAGAGGGGTGGGGTGGTGGTGGGTAGGGAGGGAGGGTGAGGGGAAGGGGATGAGAGGGGAAGTGGATGGGAGGGGGAGAGGGGTTAGCGAGAGAGAGGGAAGAGTGTGGAGGGAGGGGGGGGCGAGTGGTAGGGGAGGGGGGAGAGTGGGGGGGAGGGAGAGAGGAGGGTGAAGGGGAGGGAGGAGAGAGAGGGTGAAGAGTGGGGATGGGGGGAAAAGAGTGGGGATGGGGGGAAGAGTGGGTGGGGGGTGAGAGGGAATGGGAGGGGGGAGAGGGGAAGGTGGGGTGGGAGAGGGATTGGGATGGGAGGAGGAGGTGAGGAGAGGGAGCTGGGAGGGGGAGGGAGAGGGGTGGGAGGAGAGAGGGATGGGGAAGGGGATGGGAGAGAGAGAGGTGAGGGGAGGGGGGAGGGAGGGGAGGAGGGAGATGGGGTAGGGGAGGGAGGGGGAAGAGTGTGGAGGGAGGGGGAGTGGGTGGGGGGAGAGATGGAAAGAGTGGGTTGGTGAGAGGGGGGGGTAGGTAGGGGCATCCATTATTCCCCCAACCCCTCTCACCCCCATTCTCTTTCTCTATTCCCACAACGTGTGATCAAGCGCTTTCGGACACAGGCTGCGGGGCGGGAGAGGGGGTCGGGTGCTGGTGCAAGGCAAGATTGTACATGAGATCCCATTCCGATTGATCTTGTGAGCATTGGGCATTTGACATCACACGATGGGAATGTTCGCAACATTTCTATGGGTGAGGGCAGTTTGATTTTTTAAGATTTTGAATATTGGGGGGGGGGAGATTAGAATTTATTAAAAATGTGTACGTAACAGTGTCTAAATGTAATGCTACATTAGTGGAATGTAAAAGCGTAATCTCTAGTCACACTAGCTGGGAAGTGAAAGCGGTAGGGAGGGAGGGGGGTGAGGGGTAGGGGGGAAGAGTGGTGGTGAGGGGGGGAGGGGGGAAAGAGGGTGGGGGAGAGAGGGAAAGATGGATGGGAGGGGGGGGGAGGTGGGTGGTTGGGGGGGGAGGGGTGAGGAGAGGGAGATGGAGAGGGGGGAGGTGTGGGGGGGGGAGGATGGGAGATGGGTGTAGGGGAGGGAGGGGGACGAGGTGGAGGGAGGGGGTGGGTTGAGGAGGGGAAAGAGTGGGGAGGTAGTGAGGGGAGCGGGGAGGGGTTGGAGACAGTCCACTATTTCCCACTCCCTAATCACCCCAATCCTCTTTCTCTATTCCCACACAATGATCACGCACTTCGTCACAGGCTGACGGTGGGGGTGGGGGGCTGGGGCGGGGCAAAGGCAGATGTAAATGAGATCTATTCGATTGGACATCTAAGTTGAGGGTGGCATTGTGACGTCACATAATGGAACAATGTGGAACATCAGGAGGGGGAGGGGGGCGGTGCTGGTGCAGGACAAGATGTAAATGAGATCCGTTCCGATTGGACTCTGAGCATTGGCATTGTGACATCACACGATGGAACGTTCACCAACATTCTATTGGTGAGAAGCAGTTTGATTGTTTTAGATTTTGAAAAATTGGGGAGGTGTGGGGAGGGAATTTATTAAATATTGTGTATTAAAGGAGTCTAAATGTAATGAGGGCGCCTTTGTAATGTACTCAAGCGTAACGTCTGGCGAAATGAAAAAAACGCGGCGTCTGAGGGTCGGTATTTGGCGGAGCAGGGAATCAACGGGCGAAAATCTTATCTGAAAAAAAAACGGATGTGAAGCCAGCCGGCCGGACGGCGGTCGGCAGACAACACAACAGTTTTTAAAGCAGATAGACAAGTAGATGTAGCTTCGATCTGTTTGGTCCATTAAATGCAGGTCCCTTTTTAAGCGCAACATTTTGATTACTTTCCATTCTCCATTGAGATATAACGTCTGTATAATAGACATTATTCTGTATTATCTATGATTCCTACAGACCTTGACTGGGAACCTGGGGTCACCAAAATTGTTCCCCAATTGGGGCCCCGCACTCCTAAGGCGGCCCGGCGGAGGCAACGCTCCCGCCCCTCCAGTCGCGTGCTTCACGCACACAAGCCGCGGCTCCACCCCTTCTCTTCCGGGGAGCCGCGGGGATCAATACGGAGGGGCGGGCACTGATACTAGCTAGTGCACTCCCCAAGCCATTGGCTCACGCACGTCCCTGCCTCCTTGTGCATTGGGAATGCTCTGGTCCGATAAGGAAAGGGAAAAATCACGGGAAGGAAGAGAAAGGTTCAGAAATGAACCCTCCGTGGAAAATAAGAGGTGGTTGGGAACGCAGCCAAAGGTTGACGGACCTTGCAAGTTCAAGTTGAGAACAGGAAACAGCCGGCAGTACTGTAACATAAAATAAACAAAAATAAAACAGCAATGCTCTTAGCAGAAAATCTTCAAGCGTTCAAGCTACCAAACAAAAAACCTGCAGATTAAATTAAGAACAAACAGCCAATAACTGTAAGCAAAAAAATTACTAGTAAATTAAAAGATAATGAACCAGTACTATGTTAAATAACACAGTAGTAGTGCGTATAATATAAACACACTCTGCACAGTATAAATAAAAGCAGGCAATTGAGTATAAAAACAAAACTACAAGCAGCCTCTGATTAAACGAATAACACAGGCAAATAAAGAGCAGGATTGCAGGGAATGCAAGGATGAAATGAAAAGCAACAGGGAAGGACAGTTTCATGAAAAACACCAGGACATGAATAAAACAATCCCGTCAGCGAGCAGCACTCCAAGATACTGAAATAGCAGGGACAGTGAAGGGATAACAAACCAGCTCTGGAATCAGATATCCAAGGACACAGCGACTGTATTAAAAAAAACAGACAGCCATGTAAGAAGGACATTCAGGAGCAAGTCAAGAGTCAAATCAAGGGTGTTTAATTGTCATTGGACCCACCTACAGAGCGGCATGGTGGCGCAAGCAGTAGAGTCGCTGCCTTACAGCGCTTGCAGCGCCAGAGGACCGACTCCGATAGTTCGAGCCTGACTACTGGGAGCTGTCAATGCTACAGAGTTTGGACCTTCTCCCGTGGACCGCATGAGTGACTCCAACCCTCAAAGAAAGTACAGGTTTGTAGGTCGATTGGCTTGGTATGAATGTAAAAGTGTGTGTTGGGTAGTGTTGGTGTGCGGGGATCGCTGGTCTGGCCCGAAGGGCCTGTTTCCGCACTGTATTAAAACTAAATTAAACAGAACAATTAAATTAATAGTTGCAGTAGCATAACAGGCCTGTAAACCTAATGTTCATTAATAATATGTAGCATTAATACTCAAAAAAACCAATAAACTAATAGCCACAGCACAAGCAATAAATAACCAAAGTCCTTGGTGAAATCAAAGACACCTTACAGAAGTTCATCATAAGTGAGAGGAGCATATTAGGCCATTCGGCCCATCATGTCTACTCCGCCATTCAATCATGTCTGATCTATCTCTCTCTCCTAACCCCATTCTCCTGCCTTCTCCCCATAACCTCTGACACCCAAACTAATCAAGAATCCGTCTATCTCTGCCTTAAATATATCCACTGACGGCCTCCACGCTTCTCTGTCGCAAGAGTTACACAGATTCCCCACCCTCTGACTAATAAATTCATCCTCTTTTCCTTCCTAATAACTGTCCTTTAATTTTGAGGCTATGACCTCAGGTCCTAGACTCTTCCACTAGTTTAAACATTCTCTCCACATCCACTCTATCCAAGCCCAATAGTTCATACTTGAGGTTTGTGTTCAAGAGCCTGATGGTTGTTGGGAAGGAGCTCTTCTCGAACTTGTGGTCATGGTTTTCAGACCCCTAGTCCTTGTTCCCGATGGTAGGAGTGAAATGAGAGTGTGGCCAGGGTGGCGTGGGTGTTTGCAACTGAGCTGAAGGAGAACACAGCAAACAGCTCTGTGGGGAAAAAAAACAGGCAGCTCACTAAAAAATAAAACAGCTACCAGCTCTATATGAACCCAAATTGAGGAGTAATAAAGATACATAGAATTTGAGGTTTCAAGAAAAAGATTATTCAACCAAAGAGAAAAAAATCCCATAAGGCAAAAGAGTAAAATAAAAAAAAACATTAAAGAAACATCAAAGATAGATAAAGAAGGAATGAAACATAATGATAAGACAGCTGACGAAAAAAAGCCAGTAGCAGAAACATAGAAAGATAGAAAATTTGGTCCTTCAAGCCAGCACCGCCATTCAATATGATCATGGCTGAATCCAAATCAGTACCCCGATCTGCTTTCTCCCTTTATCTTGATTCATTAGCCTTATGAGCTATATTAACTCTCTTGAAAAAAACCAGTGTAAGGGAAAAAAAAAAAAAAAAAAAAAAAGAAAAGAAAAAAAAAAAAAAAAAAAAAAAAAAAAAAAAAAAAAAAAAAAAAAAAAAAAAAACGAAAAAGAAAAAAAAAACGAAAAAGAAAAAAAAAAAAAAAAAAATAAAAAAAACAAAAAAAAAAAAGGAGAAAAAAAAAAAAAAAAAAAAAAAACTAGCAGGGAGTGGAGCAGCGTGTATAAATCTATATAAACAGAGACTAACAAAAACGCCGGAAGCAAAGCATAAGAAGCTGACACATGGGACTGCAGCTGCTGGTTTATAAATAAAACAGAAAGTGCTGGAGTAACTAATCGGGTCAGGCAGCGTCTGTGAATGATAAGGGTAGGTGATGTTTCCGGCCGAGGCCCTTCTTCAGATCCTGCTTGAGTAGCAACGGGTGACGTCTCGGTGAAGAAGGGTCTCGACCCGAAACATCACCTATTCCTTTTCTCCAGAGATGCTGTCTGACCCGCTGAGTTACTCCAGCACTTTGTGTATATCTTAGATAGAAAGCATAACAGGATAGCAGGCACCAAGATATATATAACACAAGATACTTATCTCGGGGGTAACAAAATGCTGGAGAAACTCAGCGGGTGCCGAGCATCTAAGGAGCGGAAGGAGATAGGCGAGTTTTCGGGTCGAGACCCTTCTTCATACTGGTCAGGGCTCAGGGAAGTGACACGAGAGATATAACGGTGATGATGAGAGATAAGGAAACAATGAGGAAAGATATGCAAAAAAGTATCGGTGTAAAGGAACCCTCCAAAGTAAGTGTTGAGGTGGTGAAACTGGCGCGCAGGTGCGACTGTGGAGGGGGCGGGAGCTAGCGATAGAGGGGAATTAATAATGAAACAATACTAATGATTAAAATAATAATCAAAAAAATGAAAAGATAAAAAATAATAAAAATAAAATGACAAAAAAATAAAAAAAATTATGAAAAAAAAAAATAAAAATGAAACAAAAGAATAAATAATAATAAAAGTGAAT